>JAUMHA010205378.1:0-12608 GCA_032359765.1 Saxidomus gigantea | reverse complement strand
AGAAATTTTAATTCCATGTTACCTCGACAATACTGACACTGCTTTTTATCCATGGTTATCTGAAATAACGAGAAAGTAAAATGAACATATTTTCGATTAGGCATACAGTCATTTTACATTTTGCGATTTGCATACAGTGTCTTGGCAAATAGGCATACAATCCCACAATACATGTACCACAGAAAAAGGTATTTTCTTGAAAAGAACTGCAAGAAATGGGCGGTAATATTGGAAGTTATCTACGGATAAGTCATCCTTGCAGCAGATGGTGACTGCTAAATTTCGCTTTATATTGTTAGAAAGAGATTAATTGACAAATTATGTCAATTTTAGAACAACTGGAACACAGTTCCTCAATTCTTTACTAAGTTTTCCAACAGAGATTAACTTCGATATCCTCTGATAAAACGTATCAGTACCAGATCAAATTAAATCGATATACTTACCGTATTGTCCCTATTCCTGCCTTAAAAGCTGAAATGATAATGCAGGGTAAAAAATGAATATTGTTTCTGTATGCCTATTCGAAGCGAATTCCGGTATGATACAGTACGAGTTCGTACACTGTGATATGAGAACTAAGATTAAAACTCACTAACCCTGTTCATGATCAAAGTTTTTTTTTTTCAGAACCGAAGTTCTCAGAATTAGTGTTCAATTCGCGCATGTTACGTATGTTACCTTTTGAGATTATAAGTTTTATTTTATTACAGCGCGTGGGGCATGTTTCAATTGGATATCGGTGTATGACGTAATAAAAGCGCATATATTTTTATTGGCTGATTGATTATCGATCCTTCAGTGTTTACGCAACTGAGACTATCTACATAATAAATATCTGTAATAACACATGTTTAACTTACTTCAACATATGTTTGTCTTCTAAACTTAGAATATTTGATCCTACAGTTGTGTGTTAAAATATACAAATGTATGCACTTTTAAAGCTTTGGTCCGTTTATCAGGAACCTATCTGAATGACATAAAGACAAACATTGCTATATGATATTAAACATACAGTTTACACGATTGAGAGTGTACAGACATTTAAACTGTTAAACCGAATTTGTTCGAGTTAAAAACCTTGATTTTGATACACACTCGGCAGACAGACATTCATGCTATTTCCGATTTAATCGGATACGTACAGAAGATGAACTATAAAAAGAAAGTAGGATTGTCATTGGCCTAATTTAAGTTAGTAACATGTCTTTGTTTTCAAGTAGTTTTATTCACAGATATTTCAGATATTGGCGAATAGTGCGCTGTTTTCTACCTGCTCGTACATTTTATGTATTTAGTCGGTGACTGGTCATTTACAAAGATTTGACTATATTTGTAAAGGTACTATATCTACTTTAATTATTAAGGTATCAGTTGTCCATTTAACTTTGCAACGAAACTTGTGTTTGCATCTTCAACCAGCAGAACATCGATGTTTCTCTTCGTTAATGTTTAATACCAATAAGACATTGTCGTTTTCAGTTGTTTGCAAGTTAGCTGAGCAGATATGACGCTTTTTATGAAAATTAAGATTGAGATAATCGAAATGTGCGATTAAATAGAGGGTCACTGAGGTAGGAATGAATCAAAATTAAAACACTTACTTATGTCCAATTTCATGAGCAAGCGTTCTTGCATAATACATTGTACGTAGCAAATAGTTTGTTGAACGAAAAGCGAAGGTCGTAAAAACTGTCCTCATAATTTTGACACAATTGATCATAATTTGCGAAACCTGAAACATAGATAAATAAATTCGTATATGCAATCTTAATTTATTAATTTTCCATCTCTCTCTTAAATTACAACAGGATATAAATGCGTGTACTTTAGATACCTATTTTATCGCAAGATATGACATCACTTGACATCTGTGACATATAAACACAGAAGACATCTACTCATGGCATCGACAGTAATTTAGATAGCATTCTGGGATGGTTAAGTATAGGATGTAGGTATTGCTGTCAAGTTTCTAGATAGCATAAATAAGCATTACTCGTTAAATGGGCACTCCGTAAAACTGGTGCCAAATTAAATAATTTCAAAAATATAAATAGTAAAATATTTGAAAGTATTAATACTAAACTAAAGTTTAAACTATACATTCTAGTCATCATCGGTACAAGCAGCGTTTTAGAATGTGTTGTTGTACCGTTGAACATTCAATACTCTATGTGAAGTTGTTGTTGTACAATAAATGGATGGATAGTGATTTATTACAGAAGGTCTCTATGTTCATTGTTTTTGCTAAAATGAGACATTTTCGACATACATTGTCCTTTAAAATTGTATTTATTTATCATTTACGTTCATTAGACACATGTTTTTATGTTTTGAGAATATAATCTGCTACCTGTAGGGAGTGCCCCTTTAAAAAAGTTTTTATTATACCTTATATGCAGCTAATGTTTCTATAAGAGAAGATACTGCCCGCTCATTCGATATGCATAATGTGCGAATTAAATACATTCGTCAACGAGCACTTAACCTTGAAACGATCAAAGTTACTCTACGCTGCTCGCATTCTCGCTAAGGACGGCAAATTACTATCAGCTTGGTCTTCAGATGGTTATATTCTGATTAAAATTAGGGAACCGAGCAATACAGACATCAGCGACGAAGGTGAAATCCCTACCTAAATCCAACGCATCACGTCATATCGAGACTAGACAGTATTTTTATATGAGTGTATACAAACTTTTATCGGGAGGTATACATTTTATCTGTGTGTAAGACCACGTGTCTTTAGTTTCTATGCATGCATTGTACTTATATACCATTTTGAGAACTGTCCACGGTATTGGTTTAAAAACATGATGGTTCATTGTACTGTAGTTCAATCCGAATCTTTGCCAGAGTATTTACACATTTTCAATGTTTTTCATTTTTTCAATGTGTATAGGTGGTAAAATCCACAGGACCTCGGTTTAATTGAGTATAACAGTTTTTTCACTACCAACAACCCTATAACCCGCAGAGTATTACTGTATAACTCGGGAATATAACTAGATGTTTAATATAAAAATATAGACCTCAAGTAGTATAACACGTTACTATGCAAAAACAAAACAAAGCTAGTCTGTTGATATTTTTTCCCTCTTCTTGCTCTTGTTAACCTGTGCTTAACATGTAAACTTTAAATTATATCAGATTAAGTATATTACATGTTTGTAAACCACTGAGGTATGCTGTGTTGCACGTTTCCTGTTAACTTAACTAGCTATCTCGCAACTAGCTTAATGATAACGCGTATTTATCTCAAAGATTTTTTTATCTTAGTTACCAGATGAAATTTAACAACAACATTTATAAGCAATACGTTGTCGTTGCAATTGAAAAACGTTATAGTCATTTAAATTATATGTTTATTCATAGTGGCTGAAACAGTGTAGTACACCTGCAGATACAGATAATGTTAATTTAACTATCTGGAAACAAGCTTAATAAAAACGCGTACATATCTTAAAGATTTTTATCAATTTGACAACGTTAATTATAGTCATTCATATTATACATTTTGTATATGTCAATTTATAGTGGCTGAATCAGTGTAGTACACTTGTAGATACAGACACTGTTGTAATCGCTGAGCCAAACATAATTATTTTTCTTCAAATCTGTTCAAGCTACTAGCCTGCATTCTCTCTCTCTATATATTTAACCGTTGAAAACTTTTGAATACTTAGCATCAAAAATTGTATTTTATTTTATCTGTTGATACAATGTATTACACTCGGATGTGCATATAAAATGTTAAATGATGTGTTATTTATAACAAACTACAATTGCAAGTACATTTCCTTTCTGAGCTACTATCACATATTATTTGATGACATGTCAAACATTTACCTGTCCTAAACAATTATTGTAACAACAACAACATTTGTAAATGTTTGTGATTCTATTTAATTTCACAAATAGTATGTAGTATAAGCAACAACTTCATGTCTATGTTCCCTTATATATATATGTATATATATGCTATTTTTTTGAAGTCTTGTCATTTGGCCTTCTCTGGCAAATAGACATATGCTTAATATTATACATGTAAATGGTTTAGGCCAAGTCCACACCCTACTAATAATATACAAGTATGCAATTTGACATTTTGCACACACTTGAAACCCTATTATTTGAAAACGCATCGTTAAGACTTTTTCCAAAACATGCACTCTTAGAAGGGCATCTAGCTAATGCTTCATACTTCAACATCTTTTCTCAGAAATCAGACTATTATATCTATGCGTGTGTTACATGTAACTGGTACTGCATGTTGGCCTTATCAAGTAGAGTTAATGCTGATACAAGTAAATTGTATATAATTATACTGACGATGATCAGTATTTCCCGTCTAGTCAAAAGTTTGCTCTTCACTTTAATTGAATTTAACTCATTTCAACTTTATCAATGTCCCTGAACCAAGAGCGTGATATACACATGCAGTGGCATTTCCGCCACAACAGACGGCGCTCCTTCAGACACGGGTATAGTTTCCACCTACTTTCAGTTACAAATTAGTCATTCCATAAACCGATATCTTCCTGTCTCTATTGATCAATGACAATAGGTTGTAGGCTTACATGACTTCCTTTGTCTCCGATGACACTGATTTCAGACTGTCTTTAACTTTTAAACTATTGATATATCTTCGTACAAATCTAAGTGGACAATTAGTACATTTATAACAAGATTATTTAACACCTTTTCAATGTTGTCTCCATTATTTATGTTGTGATACATTGGGCTCTATCTCCGAGATGAAAGGCTTGGATCACCTGGTGCTCTTTAACAACCTCCTAGAAGACTGACTTCTCAAGTTGAGTTTCCTCTATCTAGCTTTGACTGTTTTGACTTTCTAACAAGTATTCCTTATTTCTAAGTTACCTTTTTTGTAGCTTCTAATTCACCTTCATTTTCAATAACAAGACTGAGTTCATCAGTTCAGCCATTTGTTAAGATTTAAACCTGTGCCGCGAAAATATTGAGGTGCAGGTATTTACACGACTGACATTTTTATCAACTTGGAAACGGATCCTGGATCTCATTGGTGGTTTTGTGGTGGCTATTTAAAACTTTCTTCGTCATTTGAAATCGTGCTCTTTTTAACTGCATTGTGTATGCATTATGATATGCATAGGGATTCAGCGAAGTTCCGACTTTATGCATCCATTTCCATCCTTATTCGATTATGGTTTTTTTTGTAATTCGCTTATTTACGGTAAACGGAAAATTATATTTATTTATTCATTCATTCATTCATTCATTCATTCATTCATTCATTCATTCATTCATTCATTTATTTATTTATTTATTTATTTATTTATTATGAAAGCCCTACCAGTACACTTCTTCTAGTAGAAATTAGTTGGATTACAGATGACTTAACACTTAAACTTATACTTTAAGTGTCTTGAGGTCTTGCTTCTCAACATCGAAAAATATATTATCAGAATCATTAACCGCGTGTCAGCATGTCTTGAATGATTATAAATAATTGTATAGACTTTCTTTCTATTGATAAAATTATTGTCATGTAATTCCAGTACTTACCAACTAAATAGGAAAGTATGCGAACTAATACATATTCACCACTCATGGAATTAAATACGTAATAATATGTTGCAATATCGTAGCTGAAATAGTAAAGAAATAATATATAACAAATTACATGGGCAGTTCAAAACCCAAGGAATAATCCTAAAAACGATCTACCACTAAAAGTTCATTATGTGATTGTTCTTAGGTGTCATTAGTAGATGTTGTGACACTTAACGCTGCTCACCAACAGTTTCCGGTAAAATTAAATAATTTCCCAAAATGATACACTTAAACATAAAATGTAAAAAGTAATTGAAGAACCAACAACACATGTAAAAATCTAGGTAGTAAGGTTGGTGAACTTACTTTTACGGCCTAGCTTCATAAAATGTTTATATTGCAATTTCAAAAGCGTTTGTAACGCTTTATAATTTGGCAGCGTATAATTTCAAATGTACAGATAAATTTTACAGGAATTTAGACTGGAAACTTTTTCTTTGACTATTCGTTCTAAAACATATAATTTCCAGACAGTTTGAAGAACTTTATTATTTCACCAAAATCTAAGAGCGAGCAGCTTTAAGAGCCTACGATCATGAGTTAATTAATAAATACTATTATGTTATACTATAAGTTTATAGCTCGATTGCGAAATAAACACTTTCAAAACAACTCCGTGTATTTTTACGTAACCTGAAAACAGTTTAAGTTACAACAGCCTTTATACAAAGAATACCACGATAAATGTATCGTACTCTAGTATTTTAAATATCCATTAAATAATCGATAAGCCTCGTAAGTGTGTAAATTGCATACATAAACTTTTATAAATTCTTTGTAAATACTGATTACATTTGAATACGTGACAATCGTGCTATTTACTTGGGTAACAGTTTATGGCGATTACATGGAATTCCAACGAACTACCGATTCATGCGGCGGGCGGAGGTCTTGCGGCGTCCTCACGTTGTCCGCTCTCTAAGTCGAACAGTTTTCATCTGATTTCACCAAACTTGCTAAACACGTTTGTTGACTTAATGACCTGGTCTAGTTCGATAACCAGCCAAATTGCCTTAGGCACTTTTGGATTATGGCCTTTGAATTATCTAAAATTGGCTAAATTAGCATTGTCTGCTCTCTACTTCGGACAGTTTTCATGCTATCTTCACTAAACTTAATGAGCACATTTGTGGGTAAATTGTCTAGGCCAAGTTCGATTACCAGCAAAATTACCTTTGGCACTTTTGGATTATGGCTCTTGAAATATCCAAAATTGGGCAAATTAGCATTGTCCGGTTTTCATTTGATTCCCATCAAATTTGGTGAAAATGTTTGTTGGCATAATGTCTAGGCCAAGTTCGATAACCAGCCAAATCGCACAAGGAACATTTGGAATATGGCCCTTGAATTATCGAAAAATGATGAAATTAGCCTTGTCCACCGTGTTGTAGTTCAAACAACAAAACCTATGAACTACCAGATACTTTGTACTAAGTTATGCCTCCCTGACGGGCGTAATTTGTGACAGTTTGGCACTCTAGTCTTCTCGATGGAATTCAAGTCAAGGTTATTTGCACTGAATGCCAGTCACTTTCTGTGCGGGCTAACCAATTATACTGATGAAATGTGAGACATATCAAATGTTATAACGCCTGTTTGAACCGTGTTTTCGTCATTTTAACAGGTGACAAGTTTACCTAACAATCGTTCCTGGGTAGAACCAGTACTAGACTCCTATCCTTCGTAAGAAACTGTCAAATTTCTCACATAAAGCGACGTGGTCGGTAGCAGGGTGCGAACACATGACCCTCAATCTCTGAGAGTTTACATTGATTTCAAGTCAGCAGCTTTAACCACTCGGCCACGGAGGCGGTCTTGAGACGATGGCGCCTATTCCTTTTATACTGTGCAGCATCGAATATTCCTACTGTGTACGAGCGTGCATTATGTCGTTCTATAACGGTTGGAGGTTGACATGTCCCTTTTTGTATGCGAGCTGGTTCACCTACATTTACGTTATGATTTCAGTGGTCATAGTACTTCTTTTGGGTTTGTTTCTGTTCATATAACTTTTTCCTGACTTTAAAAGCATCCGGAGTTCAGGGATTAAGCTTTCCTGGTTCAATAGGTAGTCATGACAAGATTTTCCTCCCGAAAAACAATTCAGCGGGTGAGTAAATTAAACCTGAAGGTGTTGATCTGTACTCCAATAAAGAAATAACTAGTTTACCATGATTTTGTAAGATATTTGCAAGCATATGCTACTGGTTTGTCATCTTGCAGAAGTGTTGCCCCCAAGGCCATATTTTGATGTACCACATTGTAGTACCAATGATTTTTTCGGGTCATAATATGCTAAAACGGGCACGTATATGTCTTTGACACTCAGAATTGCAAGTTCTTACGCTTCGTCCCAGTGAAATTGAACATCTTTTTTAATATCTGGCAGAGAGCAGTAGTGACCTCAGACAAAACTTCACAAATATACTGACCTTCCCATAATTGACTGAGTTTTTTTTTGTCTAGCTTTTAGCCTTTGGGGGATAGGTGGTGACCAAAGTATTGAACGTCTGTTGGCCCTACCTCAACTTGGTATAAAAACGCTTTATCAAAACGTATGCCTTTCTGTCGGCATTTGTTAAGCACAAATGTTAGATTCTGGTCATGCTCGTCAAAAGTAGATACCCACACTGATATATCATTTATTATGACTGGACAACATGTAATCCTTCCGGACATTGATCCATACGACACTGGACGTCATCTTGGCTTGTAACCATGCTAATAGGTATTCGGGTGTAACGAAAACAACTTTATGGGCTATTGAATGTTGTAAGGAATGACGACTCTTCAATGAGCCCCATTGACCTTGTGGTGAATACTTTGTTGACGATAACTTGGGTGGGATATCGGCAAGGGTTCTCATTGGGGACGACACAATGCCTTATGAAGGTCTTTCTGGTAAGGGCAAATTCTTCCCTCTTTTGACCAAGACTTGTTTACTACAACAATTGAATCGACCCATTTAGTAGGTTTGTTTACCTTTGTAATAATACCACCTTTGATCATTTTCTTCAGCTCAGTATTGACAGTAATGAGACGTGTACTCGTCTTGGCGGGTGCACTACTGGCGAAACGGAAGGGTCAAGTTTCAATGAAACTTTGCAAGGAGATGACAAATATCAGAAAATAAATCTGTGTATTCGGATACTCTTAATCATTTGGCAAGGGTTTGGACAAATTGTCCAAGGCCATGACAATTGTAATTACATTGAAATCTATACGTGATTGATGGGATTTGCTTGCACGTATTACAAAGAGTACAACCTTTTGTGGTGCCCTTTTGCGAACATTTCATATTTATTTGACCGAGAACGTCAAGCTTAGCACCATTGTATGCAGTGAGATTGCATGAAGCTTTCTTTAGTTGTAATTTGATACCTAAGCTTTTGAAATCATTCTCAGTTAGAATATTGAAGATGCTCCTGTATCAATCTTGACAGACAATGTTTAGGACCAACCCGAATTTCGGCGTAAACCTGATTACCGGTTGATATTCTGACGCTGTCAATTTCAAAATCATTTTTCGAAACACTGTCACTGTTGATATGTCCTTGTAATTCACAGGTATTTATATCATGCACTGAACGTTTCTGCCTGCATACTGACTCAACGTGTTTGTACTTGTGGCAAAGTTACAACGTTTCCCCTTAGCTGGACATATTTTCCATGCATGAGCAAGTCCACACTTGTGACATTTTGGAGAAGACTTTTCAAATATTTTCCATGGTGTGGTTGATACTGATTTTTTCGTTACAGCTCCGTGTCCCTGGTGTAATTTGTTCGACTGTGTCTGTTTTTAACAATGTCCACAGCAATGATTGCTAATTTCATTGACTGAAGTTGTTGTTGTGCGTATTAGTAAGATTGACAGATTCCGTCCGCCTAATTTAATGTCAGCTGGTCTCTTTTGGTCTGATTTTCTCTGATATTATTCCAAATACAATTTCGTCCCTTATCATATGATCTCTATAATTGTCGTATAAAGCACAGTCAATTGCTAGTGTTTTTAATTTCGTGATAAACAGTTTGCTGGAAAGGTCGCCTTGCTTTTCATTTTTGAATTTATATCTGCTGAAAACGGGGTTCGAGTTTGACTGTGCATGATTGTCGGCTGTTTCTTTGGGCATTTCCGTTGGTCATCTGTCAATTGTATAGTATTGAAAATTTCTCTACCACGTTCACCTATCCATAAAAGCAAATATGTCACTTTCACATCTTCCTATTTTTCTTTTAAAGCTCCGTCAAACATAAGCTCCACATGTGCCTAAATGTTTTTGAATAATTCCAATAAGTTGTTACTGCCCAATTCCTTTTGGGAGTTGGTTTTCCAGTTACATCCATTTTGCTTTAAATCTAGTCCTTTGAACACACACTTTAAGGAATGTATTTCAACTTTAAATTCAGTTTAAAATAATTCAGTCAATATAATGTTCCCTTTATTCTGACACTATGTTGTATACTAGTATATGAGTGTCGTGGAGAGGTTTCTATACGTTATTCCAAAGAAGGAATGAATACCAAATACTATAAGCTATAACTAGCTTTAATGAAGTCTCAACGCTCTCTGATCTATATACTATTACATGCATACAACATAATATTGTGTAAACAGGAATATACTACAAGAGGGCCAAAGTGGCCCTACATCGCTCACCTGCGACATATGACAATATGTGACCGAACTTCAACCCTAACATATATCAAAAACACAAACATTCTGTTTGACCTTGACAAGGCAAACCTTTTGACCAATGTACATCGTGATGGGTTGTAAATGTCACCTGTATGGCATACACAAGGTTTTTAACCGGGTGACCTGGTTTTTGACCTCAAATTACCCATATACATACTGGAACTAAATTTCATGAAGACAATCATACTGACAAAGTTTCATGAAAGTCCAACTTCTCTACGATTTGACCCCGTGACCTAGTTTTTGACCCTAAGTGACCCAAGTTCGACATTGACCTTGATTTTATCAAGGCAATTATATTGATAAAGGTTCATGAAGGTCCAATTAAAAATGCAACCTCTATAGCATACACAAGGTTTTTCTATGATTTGACCCCGTGACCTAGTTTTTGATCCAAGATAAAACATGTTCAAACTCGACCTAGATTTTATCAAGGCAATCATACTGACTTAGTGTCATGAAGATCCAATGAAAAATGCAACCTCTATTGCATACACAAGGTTTTTCAGTGATTTGACCGGGTGACCTAGTTTCTGACCCTAGATGACCCATATTCTAAATCGACCTAGTTTATATTAAGGCAAATATACTGACCAAGTTTCATGAGAATCCAATGAAAATTGCAACTTCTATTTTATACACAACGGTTTTCTATGATTTGAACCTGTGACCTAGTTTTGACCCCAGATAACCCATATTCGACCTAGATTTTATCAAGGTAGTCATTCTTACCAAGTTGCATGAAGATCCAGTGAAAAGTGCAGCCCCTATTGCATACACAAGGTTAAGTGTGGACAGAAACACCACAGACGACAGACATACGACGGACTCCCGGCAATCACAATAACTCACCTCAGGTGAGCTAAAAACAGTATAGATCTATTAACAAATAACTTTATATAACACCGATGTAACGTCGTTTATGATTGGTTATAATGATTTGACTTGCTTACGTTTGCGGAAATTTCATGTAACAATAGTTAACTATACCAAAATCATACCATGTTAATGCAAGCACAAGATTGAAGTCATCTGGTGCGTTATATACCGCTTTCAGATATACAGCATAATCAAACAAAACACCATCTTGATATGCATATGTTCCGTCTTCGTTGAAGTAATAATTAAGCACCAAGAAGTCACCAATTAGGTTGTTTTTGATAGCTGGCGTATCAACAAACAGTCCTGCCTGTGTATTACAAATACAACGAATATTATAGTTTGGACTGCATTCACAAGGCATGATACAAATGTACATCGGAATCAAAGGTAAAGATAATTCAAAACTCGCAAAATTTATGGAGAGTTCTCAAGTTATAAATCTACGAAGTTATAAATCTACACTATATGAACCCCCATAAATCTTAGATATCTTTGAAAATAATAAAGCAATTTTAATGAAATTTTGCAAAGTGTACTTTTACAAACTCTCAGTTTGTGTATTTAGAGAATGTTTCATCTTCTCAATAGCATCTTGCCATTTGATACAATGTAGTTAAATTAATCACTATTGTGTTTGCGATAGATACTATAAATGTTGACATACACTTGTTTAAACTGCATTTGAGACCCATCATTTATTTGCATTTTCTGTATAAAAAAGTATATTTCATATGTTATAGATTCCTCTTTTTGCTTGTTTCATGAATCTATATTTGTACACATATGTTGTATTTCATTTTCTAATACGTGAAGACATCAATATCAAATGAGACAAAATAATCATTGAAAACCTTGGATACATACATCTTTTTATAATTCCTACACAGTTACACAAATGTAGCAATGAACTGTTTTGTGAGCATAAAGTTACACCGATAAATTCTTAGTCCGTGTTACTCTTATGAGTTAGTTTTAAAAAAATGGTCATGGTAAAACTCAAATAAGAACGTAAAATTTAAATTATAAGAAATACGAAACGTTGATGTCTGTGCCTCATATTAAACTTATAAACGGGACTAATTTGTTACATAATATATAGTTATATTGGATCAATTTTCAGAAGTCACTGCACTCATTCATACACATTAAGCGTCCTTTGGACCTGAAATTTTACATTTAGGGTATATGCAAAATACGCTTTTTGATTGATAGAAAATTCCATTTTTTCCATGAGAAGTTTATAACTTAAAGGCTGTTTAAGAAGGCTATGCAAAATATTGAATAAATCAGAATACTACTTTTAAAGATATTCAAGGTTTTTGGGGGTGATAAGGACTTCATACTGTTTATACAGTAGTCGGAACGTAACAGTTGTCAAAATTTGCGTATATCGTGCGTGTAACGTGCGTATAACGTGCGTGCGCTC
>JAUMHA010205267.1:0-16012 GCA_032359765.1 Saxidomus gigantea | reverse complement strand
CCTGATTTCTGTCTCCTCAGTATTTCTTGTGCTTTCAGCATGTCTTTCTCTCGTCTACGTTCCTAAATAAACATATATAATGTGTGATTATATAGTCTGTTTTAAATACTGTACATTTGGAATATATATTTAGATACCTTTATTCCACAATTTCAAGATGGACAGAGAATACCTAGTGATAAGCATTATTTTCATTAACTGTTTCAATTAATGATATGAAGTAATCCTAGCTATTTGTAACAATTATAACACCACATTTTATCCCCTAATCAATGGTAGTTGACACAATCTAACAAATTTCAAGCAACATCTAAATTTGCTTAAAAATCAAACAGCTTCCGAGAGTGAAACTTGTTAACTGCAAAATACAATTTTTTCTTGCAGTGAAGTCTTTATATCATGAATTCACTTGTGCAGATATTGAAATTATACTCCTGAAATAAATCTGTTCTACAGATTCCTACAGATAAAATCTAGCTATTTTATAAAAGAAACACTATACTAAATTTAAAATTGAAAAAGGGCAGGTAATTTAATTTTATACAGAGAAAGATAACTCAGCAGCTTGGGAACAAACTGATTTATTTAATTATCTTTAACTCAAATTCAATAGGACTTGAAAGTAATGAAATCAGTGTGAAAGTGATAAAAATATTCCTTCAGATAATGTCTAAAATTCCTGCTGCCAAATTGGCTGACAGCAAGTTCAAGTTTAAAGTAGCCAGTCAGGAGTGCAAATTTAAAGGACGTAATTTATGCCGCTGGAAATGCTAGAGCATCCTACCTAATGTATTATATTTATAAAGTGTATCCTTACAAACCATGTGCTTGGGGTACTAGCCAAACCTTTGTGCACTGAACACACCATTAAGTTATATATACAGCATTCAAACAGCATAAACTAGCAAAATAATACAATATAGGAGCCACAACACACATAAAACTGATTTCTGCTGATTTTATATGTTATGTCACAACAATTTCAAGCGGTGACACACACACATACAGTAACAACATAAACCAGTTTAACATAGCGCAGATCCTTAAGAGTGACAACATTATTTTCACAAGATCTTATTAAGAAAAAATATTCTGCATCAGAAAGATGAATTCAAAAAGAGAATTTAAGATAATAGAACGTAACTGCCAAAATGTTTTGCTACATTCTATTACAAATTGTATGACCATTTCATAACAATATTTTTTCGATTATTGATCGCAATATCCTATCACAGTTCTAACTATAAATTCTGCAACTTTTCTGTTTGTAAAATTGGAGTGACACTTATAATCAGCTCTAACTGGATCTTTTCCCCATTATATCTAACCATTATTTACTGCCTAATACTGTTAACATTAAATCTGATGTTGGGTAACAGACCAGCCTGCATGTGTACGATACTGTGTCTGCTAGTAATTTGCTTGGTAACATAAATAATTAATTTTTATCATCACCCCATGAATAAATGAAGCTGTCCATCCCCATTGTCAAACGGTTAGAGCCCCTGCCTTTAATAACTTCTTATTGGTTGACGGTTATGGGTTTGAGCCCTGCTACCAACCATGTGTCTTTATTTGATAAAGTTGGCAGATTCTTACGGAGGATAGGGATCTGTTCAAGCCAACGACAGTAATGCTCATTCAGTAAATTTAGCACAGCCTGGGTTGAATCTGATTATTTTAGTATAATGAAGGAACATGCAGTTTTCCTCATTGTTATCTTAGGATGGTAAAAACTGTAACTGGTTCATATGAAGTTTATTTAGCTGAAAAACATCGCAATTCATTAACTTCTGTTTACACATGAATATTGATCATTAACAAAATCAGACTAAGCAAAATATATACTAGCCAATCAGATTAATAAGACTGCAGGGAACCACGATGTAACCAATAACAACAACAACTAAACCTAATGTAACATCAATACGTTAATACTGTTTATGCAAATGCTGAATACAGTTACAAGTGACCTTGTGCTAGTTGTCACCTGGATCAAGCAAATACCTAGACATAGACAGTATGATTAGCTCTACAGTCAAACCTGCCTTAAACAGTCAGCCAACAGTCATGGTACCTTAAACAGTCAGTCAGCAGTCATGGGACATCAAAAGTGGCCATTTAATGTAACTAGTACTAATTACAGGTGTATTCAATTCAAAAATAGCAAACTGGGATGAATTGACACTGTGTTCAAGGCAGGTAACTGTTTAACTGAAGTGACAACTATCACAGGTTCCTCTGTATCTCAAATCTTTCATTAAGGCTGACACACCTGTATAAAACAGTCACACAATTATTGTTCCTATCATAATCCTAGGTTGACTGCTTAACACAGGTGATGTAGCCTACTTAAATACTGTCTGTCATATATTTGACATAGTGTAGTATGTTATATATAGTATTCTGATTTTTGTAAAGCAAAGAAAGTTTCTCTGTATAGCCAAGACTACGTGCGTATTATACCTCTGCAGCATGAATCTTCAGAAAAAAGAACAATATATCCTGTAAGATCTCAATAAAATAATACACCTAAACTAGGACACAGAGACACGGACACAACACATGACATACATCATGTGACATACAACTCATGACACAGAACACGTGACATACATCACATGACACAGAACATGTGACAACTACACAAAAACATGGAGAAACAACGAGTATAAAAACACCTTTAAGTGTAAACCAATCGTCATTGTGGTAGCATATGGCTCTTCTGGTAAACTTTAGTAACATTACTTTTAGTACAATTAATACAATTTAAGGATATAAAGTTGTACCACTTATAAGTATTCAAATTAAATGCTACAAATCAGTTTTAGTTATGCCAAAAGTAGTTTCTTTGATGAAGAGTTATGCCAAAATCAGTAGTTCCTTGAATGAAGTTACGTTAAAAATTACTTGTTCACTTAATGAAAAGTTATTCTAAAATTAGTTGTTCACTTAATGAAGAGTTATGCTAAAATCAGTAGTTCCTTTAACGAAGTTATGCCAAGATCAGTTGTTCATTTAGTAGTTCCTTTAATGAAGAGTTATGCTAAAAATCAGTTGATCATTTATTGATATGTGAACTTTTTCACCAAGACAAAAAGTTTAGATAATTAAAACTTTGATGCCCTTTTAAGTGTATGATTTAATCCCTTTCAGTTTAAAATGAATTTTTTCTCCTTTGCTCTTAAAAATGAATAAAAATAACTTAAGTAGGATGTTATTTCTTCACGCAAACGGTATATGTTGTGTATTGAAATTTGTGTACAAGTCAACAGCTGTACATGTATAAAGGCACACACAGAGAAATATACATAGCCAGTAAAACAGTAAGAATATTAATTTGTTAGAAAACTTTAAAGACAGTTTCTATTAGTTCAAAGAAATTGTTTTAAGTCATGATTAAGACACTCATATATCTAATCACTGCAAAAGATGGATATACATTATTTTGTGGGGTCTGAAATGACTTCAGCAGTATTATGATCTACACTAACACAACAAATAGTGCAATGCTCTAACAACTACAGTCAAACCTGAGTTAAGCAGCCAATCAAATGATGAAGCAAATGCAGTCACTTAAAGGATGCGGCTTATCAAGAAAAGTGTTTTAATATAAAGTATCAATTGTGATACAGCAGTATTGGTGACTAAAAGAAAATGTGGTTGATAAACTGAGGTGACCATTAACACAGACTCAACAGTAATATTCATAAACAGTTGAACATGTGCTACTGGTCACCTCAACAAAAGATCTACTTGCATAAAGTAGTCAATATTGCTGTATCAAACACTATATTCTACAGAACAGACAGTTCTATTAAACAAACACTTTTATGTAAAACAGTTACTTTTGATGTACTCCTTGGCTGGTTTCCTAAGTCAGGTGAGACATTTACATCTGTGTATGATTTGTGAACATTACATACATATCCATACTTTGCAGTGACTTATTAATGAACTTAGTCAAATTCTTAGGAAAGTCAACTTTTGAAAGCTTGTTTTATTAAAAGCCATACGGAAAGAGCCATATTAGAGTATTTTCAAGTGCATACAGAAAATACAAGACAATAAATAATGCATATTCTCTACTGTTCCTGTAACATACAGGGGGAGTCTGTAAATAAAACAGAATTATAACAGGTTAATTTCTACAGTGCAAACAAAATGTAATTATCACTTTTAGGGTTCCTAGACATCTCTTTTGAGCAAAGTTCCCTGTCTCTAAAATTTATAAAGATTGCTTTTATGTCAAGCGTTTTGTCAATAATATTTGAACAGAAATTCATCTTTGTTTTCAAAAATATGAAATGCTACCAAACAATGGGAGAAGTTACAGCTCCACAGGTAGAAGTTTTATGGATTGGATTCCATTACAATGTTATTCAAAACATAATTTGATATTAAGTTAATATTTATATTCTGCCTCTCCAACAACCTACTCGCCTAAAACTATTGTATGCCATTGCTGGATGTGTAGGAACCCTGGTGTTATATTTCTACTGTTATATTTACTGTGCAAATATCTACTGCCATTAGACTGTTGTAACATTAAATTGACACACAACAAAAACATATTATCAAAATTTGTGGAAATTTATCATGGTTTATAAAAATTAGTTAGAATTAAATTACAAATCAAACATCAGCAAACACACAAACATTAAAGCTTCAGCGCTAAGACATGAATATTAAGTATTCAACATTCTACAGTAAATTTATTTTAACAAAAATTTGGTCATTACAGTACTGCCATGGAAGGCCATTTGACCAAAAATAATATAAACATTGTATAAAACGATACAGGCTCGACACAGTGAAAACGCATCTTTTCCAAACCACTAAAACACCTTTTTACCAAGGTAACATCATGCATTAAAGGTTTTTTTTTGCTTTCAAAATGTACCTCCATGCATGAAAATGCATACAGAAAAAAACGTAAGATTTTTATAAGATGTGCTCAAATAATAATTAACGGGGGATACACAAGCATGCGAATATTATATAAAAAATACTACACAAAATCTACAGTTGGATAACAGTTTTAACATCTACATTGGTAAAAATCAAGATCTACAACATGATGGTTGCTGAGCAACCACAAATTGTTACTATGGTAACACTTACATCCATGATTTTGGTTTGCTCTTTCCTTCTCATTTCTTCAAGCCTGTCCTTTTCACGTTTTGCCTCTTCTGCTTCCCTCATCTTCTTGTTCTTGTCTACTACACCCTCCTCTAACTATAAACAGAACATATGACCTAAAAACCACAGCCACAAGGTCAATCAAAGAATCCCTCCTTCTATCTGAGTTTTCTCCATACATACCTGTATCATTGTTTTGTCTGCCATTTTCAAATCACTGCTACAACAGTTCCCCATACCATACAAAGCATAAATTTCAAAAACACCATTTAACTGGGGGGAAAACAAAAAATTTAAAGACAGGCAGTGGAAACAAACATCTGGTAAACAGAGAATAGAAATTCAACATTGGATCACCTCAAATGTAAACACACAGACAGAAAATACATGCAAAGTCGGCTTGAAAAATTACAGAGCAAATGCTGCAAATAAATCTGAGATAATCAGACTGAAAAAATGCTATTATGAACAGTAAAATAAAAATCTTAGGCAGTGCAGATTTAGCTTACCATAGTTGCCCTCTTTATTGCTGTGAATTTCTCTTCCTGTGAATCAACAGTTTTCTCAAAATCTTGTTGTCGCCTTAGCAACTCTTCAACCACAGTAATGTTATCACCAAAGTTTCTGTCCTTGGCCTGAGGATCTCTGGCCGACATCCATCCCTCTAACTGTTCCATCTCTTGTTTCAGTTGCTGAAATTGTTACATCAGTAATTTAAGAGTGGCAATAATCTATAGTTTGAGAAATTGTTCTACATATAGACATAAACACCTGTTCCATGTATAGGCATGTATGAGTCTTTGCCATGCATCAAAACATTTGTACCTATACAGAACCCTATATAGTACAACAGTGGTTGGACTTGGGGAAAACCAACAAATAATTACATGTATATATGTGTGGCAGTTTTATTTTCTGCAGTTAGGAGTGGCTGGGAAGGAAACCAAACACAGAATCTCAACATGATAGCAAGGTACAGCTAACTCTGTGTCACTCTTCCTATCATGACAATAATCCTTTTAGCCGTACATTCACTGACCAGTAGGTCACCATTTGGAACAGTACTGCCACTGCTGAAACTCTTTATTTTCACCATGCTCAGCACAAGCAAACATTAAGGGAAAGGTTACGTTGTAGATATCCAAAGCAATAACTGTAATCTTGTCGCACACAGTGTAAGTATCTTGTTGCAGAAAGTATAAGTATCTTGTTGCACACAGTATAAGTATCTTGTTGCACACAGTCTACTGCTACAAGGGACAGACATAAGCAGCTTCAAAGTTGTGGGTTACCTGAGCTTCAAGGTTCTGTTCACAAAGGACTCTTGTCTGTTCCAGGGTAGCAAGGAGAAGTTTCCAGGCAGAACTCAAATCATCTATCTTGGCTTTAATCTGCAACAGACAAGTAAATAATTAGAACATGTATATATGAAATTGCAAATTATGTTTCTTCTAAACCTCAAAGAAACATAAGACTAAATGTCAGCCATACATGAAAACCATAATACAAATGTACATTAAACTGATAAACAAAAAGAATAAGGTACATGGAACACAGACAAGACGGGTCAGGTTTAAATACTTTTAATATGATACCGACTTTTGACTATACAATAGTCTTCATCAGGGTGAAATGTACATTAAGAAAGAGTTAAAAAATCAGACTTGTTATGAGACAAGTCAATGATACATAAAGATGTAAACCTCTGAAGGTTATAAACATTCCTCAATATTATAATTTGCTATCCTAATGCCTGGTAAAGTATGTGAAACTGAAATACATGTATTCCTGAATACAAACCGGTTACTAGTAAAACCTTGGTTCAAATATACTTCCATTACAGGAATCAAAATCTCTCTATATATACAATACCTCATCACTAAGGAAGTGTTTATCATCAATCATGACTTGGCCTGTTTGCAGGAATCTGCTGACAGCAACCTTCCTGGAGTCAACCTCGGCACGGTGCTCCTTCCATCGGGACATACTCGCCTCAGCTCCCTTCAGGTCACGTGGAAACTCCATGGCTGTTATCACTGCCATCATTTCACTTATCCATGCACTGTTTAAATACAGGATTTTTGATTGAATTGATTGCCTTTTTGCACCATTTTGTAGGACATACTAATGTTGGACAGTTTACCTTACCAGTACTAGACAAAAAGCAAGATAGAGTCTATATATGTACTGGGAAAACATAAGATATGAACAGTAACTGTTACTGACTGACTAAACCCTTTTTCCATCCACTTAAAACTGCCAACTGTCAGGTTCTTTGTTGGCTCAAATCAAAGACCAGTCCAACTTTACACTGCACAGTGTTGAGACATTATATCTGTAAATCACCGTGAACAGTGAGCTTCAGGCATCAATACATTCAATGATTTAAACTCCAGTGAACTGAGCAAAACACTTCACACACCCAATTTCAAGTGTTTGTAATCAAACTGCAAATGTCTCACTTACGTAAGTTCTCTGTAGTCATTAAAGTAGAGCTGTAATTGCTCAGCTTGGTTCAGTTTTTCCTTCCTCATGGCCGCCTTCTCAACAAGGATGTTCCACGCGTGCACCATCTCCTCGTGTTTGGCTGCGATGTGTTCCTGAGCATCTGGGAACTGACTGATCAACCTCTCAGCTTCCTTTGTTATAGACTCTACCTGCTCGCTGATAGCTGCCAGGTCACGCTGGACAATGACAACAGATTGTGTTTAGTTTTGTCCTACATCAATTTTCATATCTACTTCATTTATTTAGATGTTGTTTACACTGATGGTGCATATTTTACTAAAAACTGTTCCTTGCTTGAAGAAAAGGTCAATACATTGTATTTCCAGAAAGTAACTGATATAGGTGACACGAGTAGACAGTAAAGATGAAATGTACATTTCACAGTTCAATTTAGGCAGAACAAATTGGCAGTCCTTTGAAGAAGTAACTGTTTAAACCAGTATGTTTGCTACAGATGTTATGACATATATAATTTATCATTATGTAAGTATCTTTCTATAGAGAAATAGGTTACCTCAAGGACCTCATGTTTGCTGACCAAGGCCTGAGCACTTTCAAGGTCACGTCCAAAGTCATCACTAGAGACCACACCTTCCTTCTCTTGTATCCATTCTAACGTGTCATCTGCATCACGACCATAAATATGAACCTGTTTTGCTGCCATAAGTGCCTGAAATTCAGAAATATTAAGACAATGCCATCTTGCACATTAAAGTACACTAAATGCCTTCAAATCGATTTAATTTTTCACTTTTCAAAAGGATGTTTGCTCGATTTAACATAACACTTGTTACTATTTAATTATCTTTTCTTCAAATGATACAAACCTTGGAAGATGTTAGTACTAGATAAGTATGAATGACATGAAGTAATAGCACTTTTAATACCCCCCCCCCCCCCGCCCAAAAAAAACTCATGCTTTCTGAAAAGGATTACAACCATCTGCATTACAATACTGCTTACCTCTTGTCTAGCATTTGTGACCTCCTTAAGTTCTGCCCACATCTGGGTTAATTCTGCATCTCGTTTGCGAATCTTTTCTGCCTCATAATGACCAGCCTCCACCATAGTGGTGGCTTTCCCATGTAGAGTTGTCACACGGTCCTCACTGGCTGTCAGCTCATGCTGGAAGTCATCAAACTTCTGCTGCAGGATCTGTAATGCAAACATTTTCAAACATAGATTGATATTCTGTGTCATTTTATCTCACTCTATGGTTTCATCAGTATGTAATCTAACAGTAACAAAAATTTTCTGTAATGATTGCAATAGAATTCTTTCTAAAATTATTCCAGCTATATCAACCTACAAAACAGTGATGTGTTTTCCTTTATCAACCAATTAAATGTGCACAAGATACCAGCATGTAAAGTAGATCTAGGGAATCAGATACCAACATGTAGATCTATAGAAAAGAAGTGTCCTTTGTTCTTGTTTATGAGGAAGGCTGCCTAACTAAGTATTCCCCCATATTGAAAGGGGCAAGTGGCTAAATGCACATTTTCACAACTATAAGCCATGTGAATTATTTCTGCTCTCTGCTTTTCTACTGTAATCAGTTCATATCTCCAGCAGTTGGTTAGCACGTACCTGGTGTAAAACCCTGAGAAAATATTACAACTACATGTATATTTCAATGTGTCACTCACCTCCACGTGTTCAAGGTCCTGACCGTAATCCTCCGAGGCAGCTATGACACCCATGTCAGATATCCATATTGACACTTCCTCACACTCACGGTAAAATTCAAACATTGCACGTGTTTCTGTTAATTTCTTTCTTCTCTGGCTTGTTAAATCTTGGAGCTCACTGTATTTGTTCTCTATTGATGCCTGGAATGATATATAAAGTAAGCAAGTGTTAACACATATACTTCATAGCAAAGCTTATTACTGGACAGTTGCTGCATTCAATAAATCAAAATTTGCAGACTGAAAATTTAAGTAAAATAGTTATTTAAAAAGCTTTCTGTATCAGTGTGGCTGAATCAACCTCCAACCTAAGTCTGCATTCAATTTTAGTCTCTTACTTTTAGTACATTGCCACACTAAGTTCCAATTTCTATTTAGCCAAGACCAAAATTGTCAACCAAACTGTTGAAAAAACTAGCAACAGCCTTTTCCTTTTCTGTTTTTGTAAGTATCATGCTCTGTAGCTTTTACTGATGATTACCTGTTGTGTTTTGATGTTTTCACTATCAAAGTGGTTTTTGTCCACAAGAGTTCTACTGAGTGCCGACAGTTCACCAATATTGTTCTGGAAGTTATCAATATCTCTCTCCAGAGCATCTAACTTCTTCTGTAACACCTGTGAGCAATAGCAAATTTCACAGGTTAAGACAGAACTGTATTATAGGAAAACCCAAATTACATTGAACTTTAAAATATTTCTAGGATCAATAATTGCTTCAGATTGGTTACAAGTGAGTTCATTTTACAAAATGGACCAATCAAAATGCATCTACCAGAGATTGGTGTTTGATGAAACAAGAAATACTTTTATTCACAACAAAATTGCATTAATTTACCAATGATCTGATTTTCTTTTAACTATTGGATACTGTATAATGATTTGAAATAACAATGCATCTGTAAATCTAGAAAAGGAACTTTTCCTTCAGTAAACACATAGTTCATACTGTGGACCAGGTTACATACCTGTACAGAATCCTCATCCTTTCCATAGTCAGGATTTGTTAAAGATGGCATTTTTTCATTCATCCACAACTCTGCCTCTGTCACTTCTGAGTAAAACTGCAATATAAAACATTTTTTATAATTGTTTGTCTCCACATTTGAATGTTACAAAGAACACTCTAATGTGACGCCTTCTACAGAGAAACAAAGAAAGGCTACCTAAATGAAACACACTATTTCATAACATGGTCATATTTACAATTATTTTACAACAAAATGAAAGAAAAATATCAAAGGATAGGTATTAGTTTAATATCTGAGCTAAGACAGATTGTTCTTTTATAAATCTTTCATTTATCTTTTGGCTCTTTGTGAGATAAACATGCTTCCTTGTCTGCAAAAATAAGCAACCCACTTTAATAATTAAGGCTCAAACACAATCTGCTCAAAGTATTATGCTCAGCTGGTTAATTAAAGATATTGAAGATGTATGTACTGATGATTGATCTTCTAAAGAACTAAAATCAGCCCATGTTTAACCATAAAACAATACAAATTTCTGAGTTTTAATATCACCTCTCAGTAAAGACCACCTTGTGAATTAAGACAAGCAAGGAGATAACGTATACTATCCATCTTTAGTTGACATTTTTAACAGTGCAACATTGTAATTTCTCTTAGTGTCTATACCTATTAGACTATACAAAATGACAAACACTACAAAATGTAATTACCTTTTGAGATTCTAGTGCGTCTTGCAGTTTAATCCTCCTATCTGAAGACACTTCTTTAAGCTGTTGTAATTCCGAATGTAATTTGTCCAATCTCTTTTCAATTTCAGCACACGCAAAATGTTTACTTTTAATCATATGCTGGGCTGCGCTTGCTACAGTGTCTATTAATGGTTCATGAGCAACTATTTCAGATTCCAAAGCCTGATGCTTTTTTGTTAAGTTCTGCACTGCCACTAATGATGCTCCGAGATCTGTTGATTCGGCAATCGGTTTCTTTTCTTGTATCCATGACAACTCATCTTCAACATCACGATAAAACTGATACATGAGTAATGCCTCTTCGAGATTGTCCCGACGAATAGTACAAGGCTCGTGCAATGAGGCATAGCGGTCCTGAACCTCTTTTGCACGTGCTTGGAGTTCTTTGTTCAAGAAGTGTTTGGCTTCTTTAAATACCTGAGCTGCATCTGTAACATCCGTGACTTTTTCTTGGTGAGTGTTTATATCAACTTCTAGTAACTGAAAAGTAAGTTTAACAATATAAAGTCTATGAAAAATACATTTGCAGTTTGGTTCCATAGAAAACTGAAAATCATAATTCAATAATTTACTTACAGTTGTAATATGACAAACATCTCTTCAAAAAGACAACAAGGACAGCAGAGTCCGGGAAATCTTTCTTTAAAACGGAAGTGCTTGTGTTACTATTCCATTGTGTTCTTTTTATATGACAAGTATTTTCCAGTTTGTATATTGTTTTTCCAGCTTTGTCAACATTTACGAAAAGTAAATACTGATAGAAAGTCAGTAATAGTGTAAAGGGGTTAGGTAAAGCAGTACTGATTTAAAAGTAGGTACTTCAAACATGTTAGCTACTACATCATTTAACTAACCTGGTGTTTCTTGAGAAGATTTTTAACAGAAGACAAATCCTTCCCATGATCCTCTGACACAAGCTGATTTTCCACTTCATCCATCCATGTCAATAAATCATCAACAATACGATTATACTGTAGCGCCTGATATGCGTCGGTTAATTTATCTTTCTTTTCCGAGCTTGCAGCAAGCAATGCCTGCCAGCTCATTTCAACTTCCTCCATTCTCTTCTTGATGTCTTCTGACTGGTAATGACCATCATCATTGAGGCCTTGACCTTCAGAGATGACAGCGTCCACTCGATTACGATTAGCCATCACCTCAGCTTCAAATGCCTGGTGTTTTTGTAACTTTGCCTGAAGATTTGTTGGATCCCTATATGACTCGTCTGTTGCAATCTGCAGTTTCTCATTGATCCACGTGGACACCTGCAGAATAGTTGTATTTAGCATAAACTAATCTATGATTTGACACCAAAGCTCTAACTGATGTGAACTAAAGAACTTCCAAATGAATCCTTGAAAGCTCTCTGTAAAATCTTACCTACTTTTATGACAAGTGTAATCTATTTAAAACAGCCTGTTAGGTGTTTGTTATTATGATTTTACATTTCCTTTGTGGTTTAACGTCCATTTTCACTGTATTTCACTGATTTAAATACAAGCAGTTTCCCTTATCATTCCTGGGAAAGAACAGTACTAGACACCTATCTGTAAGAAACTGCCCTATCATTGGGGTTCAAATCCATGACCCGAGAGGCGATCAATACATTATTTCAGTAACTCTAACCACTTTAACCATAGAGGCAGTCTAAAGACACAATACATGTGACCATTTTCTGCAGGTGACAGTTTAATACAATAATAATGCTTTGCAGTTTTAATATACTGAACTATACAGAGGCAAAAACTGACAATTTACCAACCTCATATAGATTCCGCAAGAACATTTGATAATTCATTGAATCTCCAAGTTTGGTTCGCCTGGCATTTGACCTTTCTTGTAACCGGGTGTATCTGTCCTCCACTGCTTGACGACGTTCTTTTATCTCATCCCAAGCGTAATGGTCCTGTGTCTCAAGTTTCCCAGCAAACTGTCTCACATCCTCTACCTGTTCTACTTGCTGCTCCATCAGCTTTTCGAATCTGTCGTGGTTTTTCAACAGTGCCTCAACACTGTACAGTGAATTCTATAAAACAAATTGTGCACTGTTCTTTCATAATTCATCATCATTTTGACTGTTGTTGATAGCTAGCTACTGTTATCAAACAGTACATCAATTTAAACTTAAGTTATTATACAATATATGACAATGTATGAGTGACCAGGAAATACTGTCTCAAAACAAGTACATTGTAATACTTACACTGTGCTTATAAACAAAATTGTACAAGAAACATACAATTTTAGACCATTAAATGAGCCAAATCTTGCTTGAAGATTTTTTTATTTTTCAGGCCCCTTTCTGGTAACCTGCTTGAAGATTTGTTTTAATCACATATTACTAAGCAAAGTCCATTGAAGGTAAAGAAACTTACACCAAGGTCTTCGTTGGTGAGGAATGCCTCCTTACTGGCCAGCCAGGCATCTGCCTGCTCAGCTTCAACTTGGAATTTCTGAAATAGATCATTATGATACCAGTAACAGATTGATTCTTTCAATGTTTCTATTTTGTACATCAGCTCAATATTTATATGAATTTAAAGCATATTCATACTATATTGGCAAGAGGTTTCATCTTGAACGGGAAGTTTCTACAGCAGTTCTCGTACCGCACTTAATTACCTACTGGCAGGCTGTTGAAATGGAAGCTTGAATTTCATTTAGCAGATTGTACCTAAACCAGAAGGTATTCATTGCAAAGGTTGCATTAATTAAACTTATACATGTAACTTTTACTGCAAGTAGTCAGTACTCACCCTAAGTTCATGGCACTGTTGAAGTAAATGTTGGCGTTTATCCCAGGCTGCACTTAGCTGTATTTTCGTCTTATCTAGCTGACCAATCATACTTTGAATCTCATCAGACGCATAATGTTTCTCTTTCATCAGACTGTTACCGTGTTCTCTGATAGTTGCAAAGTGGGTCTTACGTCCATCAATCTCAGCCTTGCGTTCCGCATGCAGCTGTAACTGTGTCAAAGCCTCTGGAACATCTTTTCCAAGCTCTCCTGAGTTCATCTTTGTAATCATATCATTGGACCATGAGATCTGGAAGAAGCATACTTTGTAATAGAGTACTGACTATACAGAAAATAATGAACCATACATAGGTATACTAAATCTAAAAAGAGAAAAATCTAATGATTCTTTTAAATGATATACCGGTACAGTCATAACCTTTTGCGTTAATTGAACAACCCCTACAGCATGAAAATCTTTAAAAGTACCAGAATGGGTTAATGTAGTTTTCAAATAGTTTATCTAAATCTTCAGGGAAAGAAAACTTCAGTTTTCAATGGGTCAATGGCCCATAGCTAAGACACAACTTATCTTCATTGAAGAAAGATCTACTCTTTTTAAAGTAAAGTACAAACCAGTTCTCTAGCTTCAGCCAGGAACTTCTGCAGCTGGTATGAGTCAGCAAGCTTTTTCTTCCTCTGGTCAGCTAGCTCCTCGAGTTTCTCCCAGTTATCTAGGGCTTCATTCTGCTTCTCCGTTATATCTCCAGCACGATCTGGGTACTTCTTACATAGTTTTGTAGAAAGAGACTCAACTTTCTGAAATTCACACATCAGTAGAATAATTGTACATTTCAGTAGAACACCAAAAAGAAACACAACCCTAAACATACAGGCTAGATTGACTTATTGCCGAGTATCTTCTGTACATAAATATATCTATACACCAATGTAGTGCATTGAGGTGTTTCAGCCCTCTCACTCATTTGTATACTACAATACACACTGCAGGAAACAGTAAGTCACTCTCCAGCTGTTTTATGGAGAGCTCTCTTCTTCATTTGTTGATTTCTGTAAGTATCAAATCTTTTTTTTGCTTTTAAATTTACAGAATTTAGGGGAAGAACAATTATTTCCTAAAGTACTGCTAGAGAATGCAAACCTCAAGCTGATTCTGGAGAGCGGTCATATCTCGTTCGGTCTCCTCTTGCTTACGCTGCAGTCCCTGCACTGCCTCCAAATCCTTGCCAAGATCCTCCGATGACAGCAACACTGTCTTCTCATTTATACGATCATCAATGTCATCCACATCTCTGTTGAAGGAATGCACCTCGAGAGCTGCTGCCAAATTCTGCTTGTACGCCTGCAATGCCCCTTGTAGGTCCTTCCACCTGTGACAATGCAGATGTATATACTAGGTTTTCAAACAAATTGTGAACTACACTTGCCAAACAGTCAACATGCTGATATATCAAGTACAATGTAACATGCACTCAAAATCTCTTTCAATGTATGTTGGGGCAATCCTTTGCATTTACTGGAAAGAACACAAACTACAGAATTGACAGTTTTCTGCATCAGAGCTTCATGCCCTATCTAGCTTTCTTTACTTAAAATATTTCCTAACTAGACCTATCACTAAATGTGATTGATACCCCCGAAAGACTGCTTTATAAACTGAGGAAGTTCGTAGTAACAGAATACCTTGCAAACAAACTAAAATAGAGATATTGTCCTTGGCAATAACTCTGTAATTTGTCAAGATAGGGTTATGGTTCTTGTACACTGCACTTCCTCTCATTGTGCTGGACCATTGTATGGAAGTTGTATTGAATTCCAACAAGTAGTTTTCAAGTAATGCTTCAGACAAGGAAAAGTAACAAAGCACAATAACTCTAATTAGTCAAGATAGAGTTATGGTTCTTGTGCACTGCACTTCCTCTCATTGTGCTGGACCATTGTATGAAGTTGAACTGAATTCCAATCAGTAGTTTTCAAGTTATGCTCCGGACAAGGAAATGTAAAAAGGGTGATAACTCTGTAATTACTAAAGAAAGAGTTATGGTTCTTGTACACTGCAATTCCTCTCATTGTGACTGACCATTGTATGAAGTTGTATTGAATCCCAATCAGTAGTTTTCAAGTTATGCTTCAGACAAGGAAAAGTTACAAAGGGCAATAACTCTGTAATTAGTCAAGATGGAGTTATAGTTCTT
>JAUMHA010205156.1:0-16014 GCA_032359765.1 Saxidomus gigantea | reverse complement strand
GTCATTTTGATATATAATACAAAATGTGGTATTGGGTGCCCCGGTTACCTCTAGAAATAGACCTCATTTGCTCATCATGTTGCAGCACTAAAATGCATGATCAGCCTACTAATGTAGTGAAATAGAATGAAACTTTAAATTTTCATTTCTTCATTCAAGTGACCGGAACATTTGTACTTTATTTGAAATTTCTGAAACTTCTTCAGGAACAAGATGTGTTAAAACTGTATGTTTCTTCAATCTCAAGGTTACAAGGAAGCTTACGTGTCAATGCGTTCTATACATTCATGTATATTCTACGACAAACAAAAACAAACTTGTTTCAATATTTTTGAATACTGATGTTTTTTTCTGCCATTAAATAGATCAATAAAATATATCTATTTAAGTGAACTTTATGCATTTAAAGCTTCGATTGACCAAATAGTTATGTTATATTTGTTATATTACCACCAGATGTAGTTTCTATTTGCGCAGATACATCTTCTGTTGAATTTGGTAACGTAAGTGCATCAGCACCAACAATCCCACTGAGGTGAACAAGTTTAATCTGAATGTGATAAACATCATCAGTAAAACAATGGGTCCAAAACAAAATGAGTTAGAATTTCGAGTGATTATAAAGAAGAATGTTAATTCCGTCTGTTGTTACAGTAAACTGATTTATTATTTCTATCATAATGATTATGATTATAATTATGATTTATAATTATTATTTTTTATAATTAAAATTATAATTATAATTATAATTATTTTATTTTTTTATTTTTATCATTTTCATTATTATAATAATAATTATCATTATGATAATTATTAGGATGATGTTTCATTATTACTATTCCTATTATTACTGTTATAATTATTACTAATACTATTTGATAATAACCAGGAGCAGCGTGCCGTTTTCAGTAAATCTGCTACGTTTCGAGCAACAAAATCGTTTCTTTTCTCATTAATATAACATTCTGTTTTACCTTGAAAGTTGTACTGACCACTTCGACTTCATTCTTGTAATAGATTGTCAGATGACATTGTTACATTAACATTACTTTTATTAAATTTTTTATACACACTGAAATATGCGGTCTTGTTTAGAACTTACCAGAACTTATATATAATAAGAAAACGTATATAAATATTATATCAATGATTTAAGTGCTTCATGTTTATGTATAGTATTTACATGATTTAAGCGGAGTGCTTTTTACAATTTAAAGCGCGATTATTTTCGTGTTAACATGATTATATCAAATGTCTTGTATCATAATATCGATTTCTAAACCTTTGCGTCGATGTTGACAAATTCAGGCTTCGCTGCAATATTCGTAAGTGAATTAGTGATGATCGAGGTAAACAACTTATCGCCACTTCTGGAACCGTTTACCAGATCCGATTCTACAATTTCGCGCAGAAGTATAGTCATATTATGGAGAACCTGAAATAAAATGAATAATGATTGTAAATAATGAAATACTTCTTATTTGCATGTTTTTTTTTCGGGATGAAACTAGGAAATGAAACCGGGGTAATGCAGATGGAAATAAAGCAAGGTTCAATAACGCTAAACGCACGTTTCAGCTTATCTTTGTTGCAAATGGCATGGTACTGATTCAGAAATAAAATATTTAAAATTATTATATGATCTATAAATAAACAATATTTCATTGGTCCTGACCACGATCAGCGAAGGAAAAGATGATACATATTTCATGATTTATGGATTTCCCCCAGTGAATATTAATTCTATATTTAGAACAGGTATTGTTTTAAGTTTTACCCGTCTTGACGTAATGCGTTAGATAGAACGTTTATTGTGCCGGATTCAAAACGCTGACGACGTCATTCATAGGACGTAAAACACGGACGTCGTCCGGCGCAAATTTAAGCATTGTATCAATGAATATCATGAAATTGCTTTTTTGAGCATTAAATAAGCGTTATACGTTATAATTAAACATTTATGGACACATGAGGCAATAAATATGATTTGATATTCACCAGAATAGATCAGAATAGAATCGCGTCTTCTGGTAAATACCACATCATATTCAATGCCTCGTGAGTCCATAATTGTATAATGTTAACTTAGATATCAACAATTATTTCGGTTATGAATTCAAATGCAACTACATGGACTTTATATTTTTTAACCTCAACCTTATATGTTTTAATCTCTTTAATTTTGCATACTGCATATTTTCCTTTTTTCAATGACATTCTATGCTTGAATCAATGAATTGTAAATAAAATGTTGTTAAGTAATATGAAATATAAATAACAGAAATTTCAGGGAGTGATCCCTGTTAATCTTTGAGCATCATACTTCTAATAAGTTTTACCATCTTCGAATAAGTATTCTTACCTCTTGAATAGCTAACGTGGCAGGGTCGATAGTGTCGTTGTTGGCGTCTGCAGACACCTCGTCCAATGTGCCAACATCTTTATTTCCAGCAGGATTTAAGTCAAGGATAGAACCGCCTGTGTTTAGAACTCGTGGCACGGGCGGCAACCGTTGAGGTAACTAACAAGGGTGAAAACTATGTACGATATAAGAATCATTTTATAAAAAAATAAGAATGCATAAAAAGTAAAAGCTGCTATTACATTCCGAACCAAAGCATTTATTTAAAGGTTCATTACTAAGACCAAATCGATTTTTTAAAATCTGGAATTGTTACATGGAAATACAGTTTGAAGCTGGCTTCTTTAACTTTACAATAATCGTGGAGTACGTCCCTGATTGAAATACTGCTGCAGAAAAACGAAGGATTGTTTGTGAATTTCCTAAGATTGAGTATATGTACATGCGTTACTAAGCACTTGCATCACACTACAAGACCTGTCTACAGGCTATTTGTGAACTATGTGACAATTTCACTGGTACCTGTATATGTTTAACGCGGTTTCATTTTTTATTGCTCTGTAGTACTATATAGAGTATGTGTTTTATAAACCTTACAATATGTAATAAGTTTACTGTTTGTTTTTTTCAGATCCATACGTCATCTACTACAGATGGATATTATTACTAATGTCCCAAGATAGGTATATGTTTAGCAATTTTGTAGCAATTTTGTGGAATAGCGACACTTAACTACATGTGAATTGAATGATATAGAAATTAGATTAGCGTAAACGAAACTTTGACAAGGCAAATATATAATCAAATTGAACATATAACAAACATGTTTTCTCTGTTATAATACTATTATCTAAAAACAGCAAAACTAAAAGATCTCATCGTGATTCGTTTTTCAAGTTAAATGTAAAATGTCAAAATAAATGAACACCCTTAAATTAAATATAATGTTTCTGTAGAATAGATTAACGCTGAAAGAAAAATATTAATAAGTCTACATAAACATATTAACACATACTCAAAATGAATGTTACATGTGCATGTACTTGTATTTACTAATACAAAGGTAAGAGACTGTGTTGGTGATAGGCTTATGTCAAGACGATGGTAAGGGACAAGGGTACATTGTAAAAAAAGCTCTTACGTAAACAAGATGTAGATTGCTGCAGACTGCTGACACAAGGGAGATAATCATGTCACTCTTTCCCATGTTTCTCAGCTGAGACTCGTCAAAGGGATAATCTACTTCCGTATAGCTTTTTACAAGCACTGCCCCTTCTTCATTTGGGGTCACAAGACTTACATTAAATGCTGGTATTGACTGAAAAACGAGAAAGTGCATAGATTTACCTTCATTTCAATCAAACAAAATGAATGTTACTTCAATGAAAGTAATAGAGTATCAGATCTATTTGAATCATACGTTAGCCTTTAACGTACTAAAATTAAAGGAACTGTTGCGCAGTTGAAAAATTTGGAAAAACACAATATCACATAAAGATAAAATTGCGATGAAGTGGGTAAAAAACCATTGTTACGTCAATATTCATAAGAATTAACAATGTGAAGAATGAAAAACTGTTATACAAAAACATCGATTTGATTTCTATTTCACAATACTAATTTCAACAGTCTCGAATAATATAAATCAACATAGTGAAGAAAACTGCTAATATTACTAACTTTGAGTGAACGTTCGGTCTCGTTGTAGTTCTTGAACATGTCAAACACTTGAATGAATAAAGTTGTAGTGTATGCATTGTTTACATCTCCGACCTTGAGAATCACATGAGCTCTCTGTGATCCTATTGAAAACAAATTAAAAAGACGGTAGTTAACCAAGCATCATGAAATGTTCCTACAAAATAACACATCCTTTCGGTTTGAAATATTTATTTTAAAGTATCATCAAATTTCCTTTATATAAAGTCGGTCATTCCTGACAGCCGATAGCAAGGATACAAGTTCCTTGATATTGCATACTTAATACGTAATATGTCAAATATGCTTTGTATATTTCAACGTATCAATCATAAAGTTCTTCTTAGCAAGGAAGGATTTTCTGGATAGAAAGAAATTGCCATTTATGTAATTCAATCTGAGTGTTTGGGATATAATTTCAAATAAACAATGTACCAAGTGGTCTTACATACGTACTTGTTTGTAATATTGTTTCCTCATCAAGAAGGGCACCAATAGTCCGCTGACGCACTGTGTAAGTCAAAATTGGGTTTGTATCACCCGCGGCATTTGTTATTTTCCTGTTGTCATTTCCTTTCCAGCCACTGCATGTGAGTGTGAGCCAGTCGCGAGCAGATGTTACTGAGAAGGGTAAAAAGCAAATACCATGATAAAGAATTCCTTTCATATGATACTTCATGATATATCTTAGTTATATAACCGTTTAAGGTGACCATCATAAGTTTTAATAAACCATTTATCAGTCATTTATATCTGCTAGAATAATAAGTTATAACCCAAAAATAATAATCTGTATAACATTTTCATTCACATTGAATATAGAGGAAATCTGTAAAAAATATAACTGTTTTGACTATTCTAGTCAAAAATAAAAATCCATCCATTTGTATTTGTCAATAACAGTAATAAAGGAATGATTATTCATTAGTTTTTACTATTATTTAGAATACTTAGCACTCTTTTTTTGCACGCGATACCACCAATGTAATGCAAATCACCTGATTAAAGCTCTCATTGTAATTTGTAAGTACAAACCTTCTAGGCTATTGAGAGTGCAGCTTCCACCATAAGGGACATAATTCACTGTCCGTATATATTCCACGACAGTTGAAGCATAACTCGGGGCACTGACTGTTGCAATAATTCTGTATGTGTCCCCTTGATTCGGAAGATTTGTTATGCCAATTGACGATGCTTCAAAACCTAAATTACATAATTATAAATTAGATACCGAAATCACGGAAAAGTCGATTTTACTTCTGATTTAGAGAGGTAGACAATTCACTTTCAATCTGACATGATAACATTTCTAGTACTGTAAATTTAAGTAGTATTATAGATAAAGAGCGTTTATAGTAATGTTACATGTATGTTTATGAAATACGGTATATCTCTATTCACATAACATAACCATTACCAGTTATACCAAAAGTCATTCATAGTTCACTGAAGGATCAAGGGGATGTTACTCATACCTGTTTCTACGACGGCTTCATCAGCATTCTCGTATTTATTTGATGAATTACTCCAGCGCATTACTTCCCATTTGTAAGTGAACACTGAGGGGTCTATATCCTCAGGTAGCTTTAGGTCAAGTTCTATTTTGTCATAGTAGAACAGTCTCTCCCTTCCAACGTGGCAATTATATACACATCTGGATGAAACAAATATGTTTATAGAAACAAATACACAAACAATGTCGCTATTAGCAAGCAATAACGTTTTCTGTTTACGTAACAAAGATAAAATTAAGGTATGTCTTTTTGTTGTTGTTGTTGTTGTTGTTGTTACTTTTAAAAGAAGATCTAACAATATCGGTTTACTGTTTTTAGCTGCTTTTATGTCGTTCTTGGAAGTACAAAAAGATATGAAATCATATCACAGCGTACAATGATTCATATGCCCGATTTTCAGGGAAATAGTGGTTCGGTTAGTTTTCAGAAATGTGTACCAAGATCTATACATGAAGAACATAAAAGCTTTTGAAACAATTCAAATATTGTTTCGAAAGCAATCTTTTCCAGGAAATTATCATATTGTACTGATATAATTTCACAATTGCTTAAGATGACTTAGATGTAAATGCACTTGATTTGCAGCTTTAGATTCTTTTCTTTGTAACATAATATTTTTCGAATTACACAATGTATTATAATAAATTATCACTTTTTTTAAACAGATGATTGGAAGGTTATTCATGACATTACAAGGGTTACTGCTGATGGATTAATTCGTACACTAACTCAATACTGATCGGTATAGCATTTTCTACGAATCTTATCATCTGCATGGCTGATGAAATTCTCTGTCCACGTGACAGCGTGAACATTGCCACGGCATACGTATTAGACGGAAACATCGACGTGTCAATTTTGAGAGCGTATTCGCCGCCGTTTCCAATTTCGTAAGTGGTATAATCATTAGATAACGGAGACAATGGAAACTCTTTCAGAAACAAGTACATATCAGATTCTGGTGGTGTGTTCGGGAAGTGTAGGAAGGACCAGGAGGCTGTCAATGGCAGTGCTGCTTCAGAGGCCAGTGATGCTGCTGGATCCCATGATATGCTGGCATCGGTAAAAATTTCCTGCCCATGTACAACGTCCAAAAGTTCTCCGCCAAGTATATAGGTGACTAGTTCTGGAAGAATCACCTTAATAATTACAAGATCTTCAGACCAGTGATGTGAGCCTTTATCTGGGAATAGGACTTCGAGACTTACGACATACTCTCCTGGTTCTAACATTCCTGCTTCTATACTCATCACGGATGTGTACGATTGTTCAAAGTTAGAATTAGGAGTAAATGTTGCGTTTATGACATTGGTTAATCTCCAGGTAATTGTTGGTGTACCACAGCTGCTCGAAGTTATCTCCATGTAACTCTTGATCTGCAAAAGAGCAAAACCGGTTCAGTCAAAGTTAGTGTTCAACTTTAAGAGTAAATCAGTATATTTCTAGTTTCATTTATTGATTATCAACAATCAGTGCGAGTTTATACTTATGGTTGAACTATTTAAGACTGAAATAAAAATTATGTTGATTGAATGGCACGAGTTGTCGCTACGAATCTGACAGTTTATGTGAGTTTCTCGTGAAGAATGGTAGTTTAGTGCTGGTCATATTTAAGAAAGAAGGTTAGGCAGATTTTCGCCTGTTAAAAACTTAAATATCATTGTACTGGGCATAAATTCGTAAGACAAAAAAGAAGTTACGTACTAAAATTCGTGAGACGAAAATGAAGTTACGTACTAAGATTGACTCAGTTGTAAGAAATATCATTGGTGTTTGAAACTGTTTATATACGTTGTCCAAAAAGTCTGCAGTTGTAACACATTCCGAGCTATGACTTGGACAGAACGCCTTGTTCTTCATATCATCCTCACATGTCATACTGACCGGATACACTCCAAACTGAAATGTATAAAAGCAAAGCTCTAAATGCATTGCATACTATTATGTAAAGTACAATTAAAAAACACTACATGTTGTTTGCGTTTCCGATAAAAATTAGTACATGTAGTCATATGTCTTTCCTGAATGTCCATAAATGTTGTTTTTTTTTATCCCACAAAAAGTCATCTTAACATTTTACTTAACATTCATAGATTTATTGTTACTGCATGGACTTATCTAGTTATAAATAAACTACATTTATATGTCAGCCATTGTATACATTCACTTTTTTTACGACGGTTAGAAACGGGAAAAAACGTTGGATTTGCATACCAAGACTCATCAAGATTTAAAATAGCAAGTCAGAAACACTTACAGTTGAGTATGTGTGATTGATCTTCATTTGAAGGTCGTCAACCTTAGTCGGACCTTCTGTTGCTCCATCGGCCCAGTCTATTGTGCACTCCGGATTGTCAGTTATTTTGACGGACCCGGGCAGCTGTATTTCTAGTGTAATTTTGTATGGATTGTCACCTTGCTCTGGCACCGTGAACAGCATCGTATAGTTTGTACACCTATACCCTTAATGTCGATATAAAAAATATTCTATCTGAAGTCATTTAGGAATGTCTCTCTAATGCACTCACAAGTATGCATGTTGACCAACATATTATTACTAAATTAATGATCAAGGGCACTTTCACGTTTGCTGATCTTAGAAAAATGAAACACAATTCCTTTTCTGAAAACATTTTAATTTTTTGTTTTCACAAAGGCTAAGATTATATCAGAAATCGAGTGTCACTATATTAATAGTTATACATAACTCAAAGTAATGTAAGTCGCTTTTTAGAGTTTAACCCGCACACTCTCAACTTAATCTTCTTTTATAAACACTGCATGTATAATATACGATATTTGATTAAATACATCTTCCTATCTAAAACAATTTTTTTTAATAATTTGCATTCGCAGAAGTTGTTAAAACGTATTTGTTAAGTAGTATCTATGTCGTTTAAATTTTGAAAAGTTATGAAAGACGTGGAATAAAATACATATATATATGAAATGGCTGAATAGTCTATAATCTTACATATAATACACGTTTCCTTAGACTATGTACAATACGTTTGATTTTACTTACTATTGGGTATGGTTGACGTGGCAGGAACGTCAAGTGCTGGATCACCAGGAATCACAACGGTATTTACTGTGCTGGCTGTTTCTATCTGGCTTGGGGAACTTTGTATGTCAAATGTTCCACCTTAAATCAATTAGTTTTCTTCCAAATATTTCATAGCTGTAATGATGTTTTTTGTTTGTTTTTTTTTTAATTTTAAGTTGTACGATGTATCACAGTAGCCGATTTAAGATCTTGTATCATTTTATACTATTACGGGATAAAAGAAGAATAAGTATGAGGATATTATTAAGAATCCTTACGACATGAAAAATACATGCATAGTATACCATTTTATATACGCTTGAAAATTAATTCTTTAATGAGTGCCTTGGCATGTAGACCTAGTGTCTTATTGTAAATACTGTCTGGGGAGCCTACACGTATTTCCTATTTTTAAGAATATCTTAATATAATTTTAATAATTCAGTAATGTTATTACTGTGGAATATTTTATAATTTTATTTTTTTTCAAGTGGCGTATTTCATGGAGAACGTGTCAAAGTCTTATAACAGGGGTGTATACTTACCTGGGCCTAAGACGGTATAAGGAGACGAAACTGAAACAGATCGTGTAAGACATATCAACATCCATTAAACTATAAATAACTCTGAGACATTCTTATTAATTCATTAATTTAAACTAAAACAGTAAACAAAAAACCTGATATCATGACGTTTTTGTTAAGGGCAGTCATACTATTGTTAAACAGAATGAATCGAATTCAATTTGAAATCAGGCTTAAGTGTTTCCATGTTAGTGAACTTTCAATTATATTCTTACTCTAAAAAGAAATGGATGAAAGGGGTGACCTTATAATTTCTGATATTTGTTGTATAAAATATTTATATAACACGTTTAAATAACATAATAATTCTGTATAATACTCGTCCGAGTTGAATAAACTACTTCCATTGATTCGCGGTAAATGTTTTCAATCATTATTTTATAAGAGCAGTTAGAACGAGAGTCCTTTGGCCAACTCATTTTAGCCAACTATCATACAGGTTGCAGTGGGAACAAATTGTACTTGTCGATGCAAGAACTTAACTTGAGTCGCTAACAACATTTTTGTCCTTGTTCAAAACAAAACAATCACCGAAGACATAGTGAATGAGAACAATATGTTCGCATTTAATATTTATTTCGGATTGTCATTTCAAGTTAATATCTTGAAAACAAAAAATTTGAATAGAATATTTGATAAGTTGAGATCGGTTCTCAAACTGGTGATAAAGAACACTGACAAACAACTCTGAGACTCTTTGTCTGATCTAGATTGTATGACTCAATAGATAATCAACTACAAATAATTTATAACCACCAAGTCGGAATTTTAAAGTGTATCTATTGTTTTCTTTATTTTTGTGACAGCAAAACGACGAAACTTATTCTGATTGTTTTTATCATTGATCAGATCATATCAAATTATTGTTACCTACAAAGCTATTAAAAACTTCTGTTTAAAAATGCAATAAGATACGAAAGTACGAATACAAAAGAGATTTTTTTTTTTAATAGTAAATGATAAAATATATGAGATATTGCCTTTATTTTTCAATGTTTGAATTTTTAAACATCCCATGAGACTTAACACGAGATCCACTCTTAATTTTTTAACGACATTAGCTCCCGCCTTTCGTACTCCTGTTGTCGCACATTTTACAGTATTTGTAACGGACCTGTATAAATGAATATATTTAAAGCACACAACATCGAATTGAGAGGAAAATACAGGAACGCACAACTTACAGTATGAAAGTGAAGAGTGTGTGAATGCCAGCAGTAACACAGCGTCGAAAATACAGTTCATCGTCTGGAAAGACAGATTTAATTTTGATAAAAGAATGTAAAACAATATAAAAAGACACAGTGACAGTTGCTTTGTCTTGTTTTATTTCTTCTCTTATCATGGCTAACAGTCAACCATTGACTATTATGGCCATGTGTGAGGGGTTTAAAAAAGTGAGCTACAAGGTCTTCCCAGGTACTCAGTCAATCAAGAATGACACTGGTAGTGCAAAAAAGATAACCTATCTTACACCTTAAAACTTAAAAGACCCTAATTACACTAATATTATGTATCTGTGCATAATAAAGGTTTAGTAAGCAGTAGGGTTAAAAACAGGATAAAAGTAGGTGTGATCAGATTTATGGGTTCAACGTTGATGCAGCCATTGCTGACTTAAATCCGGAGCACTGCCTACATGCGATGGAACTGTGTTCCACTGTACTACTGTTCTTTGAAAATACAAGTATATGAACATTTGTTATAGTCGACTGATGTTGTTAGAATGTAGTATGCAAGATGGTGAAAATGCCTGGATTGTCAAATGTTTAAGGTGTAAGGTACTGCGTTAGGTTTATTTCAACATGATTGTTTATCATTTTATAAAACAAAGTGAGTCTACTGATTCCCCGTCTACTTTCTATGGTGTTTAAGATCAGTCATAATATTAGTTACTGTTCCCGGGGTCTTGCTATATGTATTGTTTACAAAACGAACAGCTTGCTTTTGAACGTATTCTATTTTATCTATATCGTTCTGTGTGTAGTGATCCCATACATTGAACAGCTTGTATTGGTCACTCTCTTTGACCTAAATAAATACAGGTTGTGACATTTTTATGTTGAAACTCATCTTCCATTTATGCTAATATTTTGTAACCTTCTATAATGGACAGCATCAAAAGCCTTACTGAAGTCCATTATAGCTACATCCACTTGGCCTCGCTGTACTCACTTTTCTAATCCGTAAATAAAACCCACAATTTGGGTTTCGCAAGACCGTCGTGCAAGAAAGCCATGCTAGTTATCAGCAAGTATATAATTTAAGTCTAGATGGTCCAAGACATTACTTCCAACTATGTGCTTTAATACTCCAGGCTATGCAGGTTAAATAGACATGTCTATAATTACTAGATATAAATGTTTCTTCTTGTTTTGAAAATATTTGTTATAAATGCTTGGGAATAATCAGATCGTACAGATCCTGAACATAATGACATTTCAAATATGACATTTCAAGGTAAGATGTATATCTGACATTGATGCATGCGCACTTGGACCTATTTCTGGAAAATCTGTATCATTATTGTTAGTAAATACTGAGGAGAACTGTTTGTAAAGAAGTTCAGCCTTGTGTAAAGGGGGTAGATTTAGATAACGATTTACTCTAAGGGATGCTACTACTAAGCATAATCATATACTAAAGGCATATGCTTAAACACTATACTAATTTATTTATTCTCGATTGCGAAACAAGTGTTTTCGTCTTATATAAATCGCTCTCGAGACTCTTTCCAGATGGAATCAACCTCGAAGAGAGAGAGAGGCAATGTGGAACTATCTATGTTTTGCCTAGGGACACTACCGATATGGCGCTAGTAGGGATCGAACCGTGGGCCCTTCAATCCTGAGTCGAACGCGCTACCACGGGACACAATAATAAAACACTTCATTTTTATGAAACTGATTTCGATAGGATTAAGAATTATCAAAAAATGATAAATTCATCTAAAACCCCAATTTGATACATAGGCAATGTTAACTAAAGCATTTTGATGTTTAAACTACAAGCTATCTTTACACTATTTCTTTATCCGCCAAAAGAATCAGGCAAAGGATCTTTGTTGGGGCATGACAGTATGATTCCTATATCTCTTACTTTGCTCTTGATGACGACAGATTGTGTTGATGTTGCAGATCATAGACACAACCTTTGTATTCTCACAGATTGCTCACATTTACATCTACTCAAAACAACATATTGATTTCATGTTGTTTGGTCAAACTATGTTTACCTTAACAAGGGATCTAATTTACAACAAATCTGAATTGTATATCTCGCCAATACATGGTCTGCATTTTGTGCGCCGTTTAGGCGGTCGGGTTCGAGTCTTGGTCAGGCTGCACATTTTTCTCACCCTGTGATATTTTGCGCCCAACATGGGACCGTGTTGGCATTACAAGGTCTGTCTCCGACACTTGTAATTGCTTGATTTAATAGTACTCACTGAAATTCGAAGGCGAATTCCAGCATAGTGGGGAGTAGATGTCATGGTTACGGGCTTGATCATGAAAAAGGGGATAATGTGTAGGTGACCGGATAGCTCTGTCGGAAGAGCTCTGTAAGCGAAGGGTCACGGGTTCGAGTCCCGGTAAGGCTGCACATTTTTCTACACCCTGTGGCACACGGGTTAGTCCACTTTCACGACATTGGTAAACATACATTTCTAACGGAAATATACTGACTTTATCATTTACACTTTTACATATTTCCTTTCACTCTTCTGTAAAGACAACATAATTTTTGCTTTTTAAATTTTACCAGACGCCTTAGCATTGTCACGTGGCGTGTAAAATGGCTTGATATGAATAACGTTTAAAAGAGTTTTATAAATAGCAGATTTCAATAACTTTTATTGGGAAAAGGGAATGGAAGATCGGCGTTGGGTGGAAGCAATGAAGTTTACCAATTCATAGCATGCATTTGCTTAAATTTTAGTTAGATAGGCAATGTGAGTGGATAAACACGTGTAAATGAAACACGTTTACATAAATTTTTGTGAAACAATAACTCTCTTCTGAACTACCACCGTTACTTTACGAAGAAGTTGAACCATAGATATAAATAGTATGATAATTGCTACCATCACGTATATAATATTCAAATGTTAAATTAAATGGTGCTCAAGTTGCAGGACATTTATTGGCAAGATATACAATTGCGGTTTGATATGAGTTCTATCCCTTCTTTTAGTATATATAATCTTACGAAAGGACATACATATGTGTCGAGCCCGTGTGCTCTTTTGCTATTTATGATATATATATTAGCGAACAACCTTTTGGACACTAATAGTTTAAATTTTATTTAACATTTACCGATGTCTTGCTGTTTGTACTAATATTTTAAACTCAAAAGTAAATACACACAAGTCCTTATAATTTCCTATATAATCATTTTATTAAGTAATACTGACCTTTATAAGAAAGCATATTGAAGTTAATTCCAATGCAAGTTGAATCTGCATCAGTTGCTTGAAGTTCAAACGTATGTTTCACTATCATTGGTATCAGGTTCGACAAAGGTATACAAAGTAACTGTTGGCAATGTTTAAATGATATTTATTCGGAGACTCAGTTTGAGTGCAAATTTTTATATAATATACGGTTTTCCTACAGATTTATCAAATTTTTAATGTTTGAGGATTGACGCAAATGGACGCATGGTGCCTATTTCGGACATCTCTGATCAGGTTTTACCTGCAAACGACATTTATCTCGATTTTTCGAAGACTGTAGCAAGCTTCTCCACTCATCCTTTGGTGTTGTCGGTGTCAAAATTTGGTCAAGCATCTATCATTAGTTTTATTTAAGAACTTAATGTAAATAAATATTACTACATGTGTTTCTTAAAACAATTGAAACAAAACTACAGAACCAGTGTCTATAATGCGTCTTTGTAAAAAATAAGTATATATGGTTCATATACTTTCTTATTATTGCGATATGATTGTTAAATGAATCTTAGTTAAATTAATCAGTGATGTACATGAACAAAACTAACATACCTTTAAATTTTAATGAAAAGATAAACCGATATATGTTGTTTCAATTGTTGTGCAATTTCTTCTTCAATTGTAATAGCATGTTGTCTTCTTTTCTTCTGTACTTAACGGGGCAACGTATATAATAATATATGGAAATATTGTAACAAGTATTGCATGTCCGTCTACAATAGTATACCATACCACTTACTTGCTTTCTTATGTCAATCCAATTACATTTGAATGAACAATATTAATGTTAAAAACAAATCGGAATACTTATAAAGTTTAGTGGACAAGAATTTGGTGTATGATATACATAATCCCCGTCTACTAAAATGTTGCTAGCAGATTCAAGTCATAAAAAGCTCTCTGACTGTGACGTATGGACCAATCAAGCACGCCGCCAAGAACGTGACCATTTCATAACAAAACAATACTGTAACAGGCAAAAATAAAACTTTTCAAAAGAGAAATTGATTTGCTCGTTTTTCAGATTTGAAAAAACACTGTTAATTGTGGCTTTATTCACAGATTATTTAATATTTAAATTTACGGATAGATCTTTGATGAATTATGAACGTACTATAATTATTATTATTCCCAAACGTCCACGATCATAATTGAAAGTTTACACTGACAAATATAAATGTAGCCAACTGTCTGCTGGAATATGTCAACATTGTTTTAGAGTGAACAGAACGCGATTATATCAATTTATTTTTTTACAATATCAGTAAATTAAAAAAAATCCTGGGACTTTTAATATCTAGCTATAACAAGACTTATAGAGGTTATTTTCAACTTCTCTATCATACCAATGTCGGGGAAGGTAAACGGGATTACAGCGAACATGGGGCATCAGAAAGATAAGAAAAAAGATCAGACTAGAAATCAGGATACTCGTCATCATCGGAAAGTCAAGCAAAGTTTGGCATAAATAAGAAAGAGGGCAAGGCCTGTTCCCTTTAGCACCTTCATCCTTATTAACTGAATATCAAACATATCTATAAAACCTTTATGACAAACCTGCTTGTAAGCAGGTACTCAAAGCAGGTGATTAAACTGACTTTTTCTTTACTGTCTTTATTACCTACTTTCTTTGCTTTTACTTTATTGCAAAGATAAATTACTGTTGAATGCATGGTTGCCTGCAACAAAATGTCTATAGTAATCCTTGTCGTGTTTTGTCTTCTTCTTTTTTTCGGGGTGGGGGGGGGGGGTTACATTTGTATTTAATTATACCGGTGAGTGAATAAGTTTTCAAGAGGACAGACCGAATCTTAAACAACCTCACCCGTATATTATTGTAGAGTTCTGCACTAGTGCTGAGGGATGAAACGAACATACAACATATCTCGTCTGAGATTGTTTTCCTGTCAAGTGAAATTTGACGTACACATTATTATTTGTTTTGATAAATATCCATTTCTAGTGTTAAGTGATTCTCGGACAACAGTATAATGAAATGTAAACACTTAAAAATGTATTCTTGAAATATTTCCGCGAAGCGTGTTCAAACTCTAAACCCAGTTAATATTCTTTGATTAATATATCAATGCAGTTTGCTTTTAAATTAATATGTTTTAACGAATAGAGGTTGTTTTAGATTCGGTATGTCCTCTTGAGAACTTATTCACTCACCGGTATGATTAAATACAAATACGTTTTCACTTATCGTGTTTTTGTACCATTTTAATTGAATTCAAAAATAAGTCTGATCGGCAATTTGGGCACCTGGGCTATGCGCCTTAAAGGGACATACCCTATAACTGATGTCAAACTAAATAACCTCCAAAACATAAATAATAGAATCTTTGGAAGTA
>JAUMHA010205045.1:0-10755 GCA_032359765.1 Saxidomus gigantea | reverse complement strand
TGATCCTGAGGACAAACTGTAGGATACATCTTCCAGTCAATTTATTGATCATAGGTCGGCCTACCCTAACGGGAGCCCCGTCACGAGAAATGAGACCTCAATCAGTGTTCAAGTTTAGTAAGCGGATAAAAAAAGCCACGCCTGATCACCTCTCGGTCGATAGAATGTCATGGCAACAATAAATGCCTTAATCTGTGACGAAGTCAAGATCCCTTCAGGGCGAAAGAAGGGAGTTTTCGCGTCAATATCCGGTCTAATACACGTAACATTACTTTTGCCCGATGAAGTTACTAAGCTGCGACCGATTCTATTAACGCGGTTACGTTTCTGCTCCATGGCTACCCATCCGCCTGACGCCCGGGCCTATATCTGCCTCTGTAATATGTCTACCCATATTATTTAAGTTTAAAGAAAAGCCTCACTTAGGTAAGTAATCTCATGTCGGATTATATCCTTCAGGCCTATGATTGACATATTTACTAAATCGTTTCCTCCTAAATGAATAAGAATAAAAGAAAGAGGGGACGAAAACAGCAACTGAGAATCTACAGAATGGCGGAAGGTTTTCCAACGCAGGCCTCGAATACACCACCATGCTATTGATATGTCCCTCAAGCGGAGATTCGGCTTACCGGTGTCCTTCTCACGAACACCGGCCCAGAAAGGAATCGAATCACCAAACACCAAAACATCTAAATGTAAACACACTGTTTACTTAAAGCGTCTAATGAAAGGAAGCTCTGTCGGCGACTACATTTATTGACAACTGCTAGCAGACATACAGACCCGAAAGTCTATGCCAAGTTTCATTATTACGGATGACGAATTACCTTTAGCTGCAAGATCTGTAGCCCTGCCGATTCTAAAACTATGAGATTTGAAACGTGACTCGGAAAAGCCGGATTAACTGATATATTTTGTTAAAACGACAGAAAACTTAGATCTAGAAACAGGTGTGACATTTTCATGGCAATATAGGCGTTCTTGTACATTATGCCTGATTGATAACAATTCAATTAATGCTTTGACTGGACACAACTCGATTTTTTCTAGGTATTTTAAAAGGCATAATGGTCCTCTCTGGTTCGTTTTAAACGCCGAAGCTAAATGACTGCATATTCATTGTGACATATAAATGACAAATTGGTAAAGAGTAAAACATGTACATGTAAAACAGAAATAGGCCGAAATATAAATGTGAACAATGAAGCAAATTTAGTCTCGTAGATATATAGCAAACGCCGGTAAGGGATGTACATGCAGTTGTCAAAATGGTTATCACGGGTAGAACCTTCTAACAAGTTGTTTATTATGAAAACATGTGTTATGTCATGAAAACCGTACAGTTTATGAAACTTTTGAATCTTGTGACATACGTTGTAATAGTCTTTGTCTATTGTCCCTTTATCAAAACAAATTGTCATGAAAAGAATAACATGTAAATTTGGTAAAGGCCATTGTTTTTAGAAAACTATAATAGCCTAAAATAAAGGAATTCTGGGATCTGATAGGGTTTTGGTCCGCTTCCGGGGCCAGTTCTCTGAATTGTGCCATTTGAAACCGAGACAAAGAATCGAAAATATCATTGTGCCGTCCAGGAACGTGATTCGCTTTTATCAGAATGTTGAGTTTCAGACAACGTAGCAGTCTGACAAGACACATCACTGCTTCCGACTTCGAAGATAATTTATTCAAAATATTTCCTACTGCCATATTATCACAGTTGAAACAAATCTTTTTATTTATCAGTTCCCAGTCCCAGATGAATAATGCAACTGATACAGGGAAAAGCTCTAGAACAGCGATATCGGACGTAATACCCAACTTATGCCATAACGTTCGCCATCTTGCGTGGCACCAATGACCTTGAAAAATAATGCCAAAACCCAGGTTTTTGCCCAGGCACTGTCGGTACACAACTGGACGTCCTCGTTAGTGACCCAACATTGGTCGTGTAAGACTGAAATGCCATTGCACTTTTTCAAAAATGATAACCACATGGCAAATTTTAACTGATTTTCCTTACATTGTGGTAGGGTTAAGTCAGCCCACAAATTAGGCGACGTATTAAAGGCCTACGAACCACAATCGGGCGACAGCAGAAGTTTCATCGAGCCTATCAAAGACTGCATTTTTTTCATTAACGTTTTGAATAACTTCCTGTATTTTCGAACTTGAAATTCTAGCAAGCACTTGGAAAGAATCCAACTCAATCCCAAGAAATATAAACATTCCGTGGGGCCTTCCGTCTTGTCTACCGCTAAAGGCACGTCCAATTCCGACATTGTATCCCTCAATATATAAAATGCTTTGGAACAAGATTCTTTAAGTTTTGTCCACGCCTAAAAAATCATCATGGCAATGTTTAAATTGTCCGGACTTCAGCTTTAACAAAATTATAGAAATCTAGCAAACATTTCAAACGTTATGCAGCTTATAGATGAGCCGAACGAGAGAGCTTTGTCAAAATGAAAATTGTTATTGAAGCAAAATCCGAGCAGTTCAAAATCTGAAGGTGAAATGGGAATTAAAGGATAAGCACTTTTCATTGTATCATTTTCACTGCTTCATCAAAGCTGGTATACTGTACCGTGCACAAAACTGGGTTAATATACATGTAGTCGTTGATCGATTCGCCTTGCGGGCATGATGGATAATGTACTCTAACATGACTCAAGATTTTGCCTCTATATACAAAGAGTAGATAAATTATGTTATATTAAACCATAAACAACGCGGGATCCGATATGCTGTAAACATGACGTCATATTGCGCCGCATGACGTTATATGAGCGTTCGCGTACAAAATAACGCTTTTCATTAATTCACCTTTTGTAATATCTGGTCATGTTAGAACCGAAATAACACCCTTTTCAGCGTTGTTATCGTCTAATTAACAATGATTTGTCGTATTGGTGCGCAGTTATTAACCACTCAGGCCTCCGACCTTCGTGGCTAATTTACTGCGTATCAGTACTCCAAATTATTGTTGATTAAACGATGAACACCGCTGGAACGGATGTTATTTCATAATCATCATGTATTCCCCATGGGTTTTCTTTTCAACTAGGCCAACGAGGGACACAATTATATTCAGCAATGGACGTTCCTTGAAAGAGCCACCTACCCTGCCCTCTTCTATTTCTTTTTGTATTGGATTATTTATTATTTAACAAGGTAGAACGAAGTTTCTTTGATTCACTGGGCGAACGGGGCCCTGCATACTAAATGGGGAAATCGTTTCTAAATTCATTAAACAAAAACTTCATGTTTGTCATTAAATTGTAAATAATAATACAAAGCTAGCAGTCTGACAGGGGATTTTTGACGATACCTAAATTAGAGGGCTCGTCTTGTGTAGATCCCTGTCTGGGCTTACTTTCTGGACTAACCCCCGACGTAACTTCGTCCTCTGAATTAGGCTCAAAAATTTCTTAGAAAAGGTGACTTTTGACCTGTTCGAGAATTATCCCTTGGAGCAGGCGAAGGACAACTGAACTCTAGATGAGGTCCATAGCACTTCGTGCAGACGTAAAGTAATCTGCAGTAGGGCCATTGCCACCTACCATTATTAAAGTCCAAGCACGAGTACCTATATCTCACAGCTGGCTGATAATGAGAAGCATGTTTAAACTGCATGTTACGCCACCAAAGGTGATTATTACTCGTAATATGTTACCATGCTATATGTGAAAGGCCTTGCGTTATCGGAATTGTTCGTCATACGTTCTCCATGCCATACCCATTGACGTATAGCACACTCCCGTATATTATACATGTAATGCAAATTTTCGTACATCTTATCGGAGTGGTTAGACAGATAAACAGAGGCGTAGATAATGAAGGCGTTGGTCCGCTTTTCATGCAAGTGATTTGGGACACGATAAGCCCGCCAGAACTAAGCCTTAAAACGCCATCTTTACAGAATTTGGACAGTTCCACCGCCCAATTTCAATATCAGAGCCAAATTGATATACTCGCCCTTACGGATGTGTTATTTAAGTGCCGTAGGAACATGGGCGGCTAAATCATCGTCTGCTAGACGGAGAATATGAGTCGAATCTTCGTTGCCTGCCACATGGGTAATATAGAACCAGTTACCGACAGACCATTTTACGTTGTTAGTTGGGTAGAACAATTTACCTTTAGATTGGCGCCACACCCAACAGACGGACTGTAATTAGTCTCTGAAAAAGTCGTTTTGAGAATTATTTAAAACGTGTTCAAATTCAATTAAATTTGACCTACCGGCATTTTAGTGTAGCAGCATTTTGTCAACCATATCATCCAGCTCGTAGGCAGTGCAATTTCGGTCACTCGCACTGGTTTGCCTGGCCCAAATCTCTTTCTTTTCGTCGTGTTAAGCCGGGTCACCCTGCTCAGCGTTGGCTTGGCGAATTTCTCCCAGATAAGGGATCTGAATGAGTGGGTCCCTCGCTCTGTCGTCGCACTGTTCATTTACTCGGCGATTCTTCCCTTTTTCCTGCCTGGAAGGAGCTGGATTATCTCATGGGACTCTCCATCTCTCGTCGCCCTGTACATTTTCTCGGCATATTTCAATACCTATGTATGTATGGTTTTGTTGATTTAATTTATGTTACAAATTAGTCGAAATGTTTGGTGGTTTGTCCGTCACCCGTTCTACCGTCTGTCCGTCTGTCGGTAAATTTTACTTAATATAACTCTACAGGTCACACTCATGAAGTTTGCTAAGAAGGTTGTATGTAACTTGTAGATGATCCCCATTTTTTTCTGGGTCAGTGGGTCTAATGTCAAGATCACAGTGACCCGAATTTTAAAATCATTTCCGCTCAATATTTTGAGATCTGGATATCAACAACAGTTTATGTGGGATGATTGATCTTACTGAGTTGATGGTCCCTATTGTTTTTGTGGTCAGTTGGTCAAGGTCAAGTTCACAGTGACCTCTGTGAGCTTTTCCTTGATACAATTCCCAGAGATTTTCACAAACGTGCTCAGAACAGAGCTTTACTGGCCCTTATGAGCCTTTTGTTTTACGGTAGCTGTGTGTTTTGGTTTGCTTTGGATTTAAGAAATAAAGTAGGTTTGAATGTTCAGGTTTGAATGGTTTGAATAACCATCCGTTATTAATAATTAAATGAACGTTTGTCAGCAACAGTTAAGAGTTTTTATCCAAAACAAAGAGTCACTGTTGAAACCAAAAACAAAACACCTAAAACATCTAAAGTTTAAGAAAAGTATGGCTCCATTTATTTATATTTAAATCGGCATTATCTATTATATCTTGTATTTGTCTCAAGATGTTTCCAATGAATCTATCTGTTATATATCCGTATTGGTCTAAGATGGTTGTATTACTTGTTTATGCAAATCAGCGAGGAGTCTGTCTTTAATTTTGTATTACGTATTAAGTAGGGATATGGGACGCCAATTTTCTAGATTTGTTAAATAGCAAAGATATCACTCCAATACGTTGAAAATATGAAAGTTCATTTCACAAGAAACCCTCATCCAAAATATCAGTTAATAAAGCATCCAGTGTGTTCCAAAATACGTTGTAGAATACGACAGAGATACATACCATCCGGACCAAGACTTGTTCTCTTTCATATAAGTTTTACTGCAGATACACATACATTTACTGTAAATTAACCTTCACACAAGTTTGCTTCTGAGTCCGTGTGTTAATTGCGGCAATATTATGTATAAAGCATTGGTCGTATAATAACATAATTATTATATTTAGAATATGAATTACTGAATTTCCAATATCCAGGACCCGTTTTGTCTGGATGTTATGTTTCATGAAATTGCTAAATGATCTGTGTATTTAATACATGCAGGCCGTATATCAGTAGCAGAGACTAAAGGGGTCAAATTTGTATCTATCAACCAAAACCTTCTGCTTTTATCTGTATCATTGCGTTAGTTATACTCATAATTGTGTTGAAAGAATTGTGAAGACCTTGATCCATTGACCGCTGTTACTTTTTGATTACTTAATGATAAAATTTGTATGATGCATAAACGTATTTAATGCTGGCTTCAAACAAGTTCGTACGTTATACATGCTTCCAAGCCTTTTCGTGTATAGAATTATGTGCGTTACGCGAGGCAAAATCGCCCAATCATTTCTTCTGAGAATGTCTGAAATCTTGCATTAACGTTTTCATGTGAATGTTATGAAATCTTCTTAGTATCATTTTCAATGTCGTCCGTCGCCTCTCACGACGTGCTGCACGATATCGCAATACGTTCTCAATATGATCGTTCAAATCATGTCACCAGGATTGAAATTGACCCCTTCTGGGTTGTCACTTGTTTTACATAGACTTGTATAGTAAAACTTTCAAAAACCTTCTTCTGCAAAACAACAAGGTCTAGAGCTTGGATATTTAATATGTAACATTTTCTAGCGGACATATACAAAGATTTTTCAAATTATACCAACAATTGACAGTACCTGGGGGTCGCTAGTTTTACATAGATTTATAAATGAAATACAATACAATATTATACTAAAAAACACGAGGCCTAGAGCTTAGGTGTTTGGTATGTAAGATTGTCTAGAAGACCTTAAGTTTGTTAAAATCACGCCCTTTGGGCCACATGTCTGTATATAGAGTTATAGGACAACTTTAAAAAACCTTTTATAAAGCGGTACGCGAACATAGATGATGAGGTAGTACTCCACTGATATTTTAACTCGTCCGCATTAATTTGATACAGTGACAGAACATTAAAACTCGGTAACATTGAAAAGGCATCTAGAGGGTTCGATACCCTCTTACCTTACCAACTACGTTTGATTTGTGCGTGATGTAAGTTCTCCAATACATAATGATATTATCATTTAATAAAATTATTTTATGTATAGTAATCCGAGAACTTCTCACTGGAGATGTACCTTACAAAAAATCTGGAACAAGTGTTATCGAACTGAGACATCAAAGCAATTTCACAGTGGAACTATCCTTGCAGGTAAATAATCTAATCTATAAATAATAGCTTGCTAGTATGACATTCAACTCACTGGTAGAAGGGGTTATATAATACAACACCTACAAATAGCGTTTTGCTAGTTGTGTGCATATTTAATGTATACGACTCGAGCTATGTATATATTAAGCCGGTTGGGCGGCAACAACACCGGTGCTACTATTCGTAATATGGTGGATTGAGCTTCTTGCTCTGGTTGAATAATTGAAGATAACGCTAAATTAAGTAAACTTTAAGATAATTTTTGTTGATTTCCGTTTGAAAAATGGCTAAGAACGACTTTACTTGATAATATTTTATATACAATGTATTAACAAAACGATACCACATTCATACATGTGTAGTCTACTCTTAGCACGGTCATCAAAATTGAAAACAAGATAGTGTTTTGAATATACCTGATGACATCATCAGCTGTTATTGAATATCACTACATTTTACTACTCCTTTCACAATTGTGGTGCTCCATCGGAGTTAAATATCTGTTACTTTTATATGTCCAATTAACAAAAATATACCATTGGTCAGACAACTTCCAGCAAGATAAAACTATTTCACGCAGTAAGATTCTTTTTGGGTTTCCTTTTCGTTTCTTTTTGGTTTATTCAGACAAAAATATTTTTATGACCACGTTTTTTCTTTGCTTTATTGCTTTATTTAAATACAAGTACGAATTTACTAAACTCACTAAGAAATACATTTTTATATTTATATTTTGTTGAAATGCTGACAGTACAATTTAATTAATTTCTGTAAGCATATGCACATTCATGAAATTGTAGTCTGACGAAGCCTAAATAGCTATGCCTTCGCCGGCGTTTCTTTTCTTTCCTCCATATTATAATTTCATCATTTCCCACAATTAAAGTAACAAAAATATGCTTATTTAAGTAAGAATATAATTTGTAGTAGAAGTAATTCAATAATTTAGCAAAATACCCGAGAATCATAGGATGAGTCATTCATGCTACACAAAAAGTGTTATACACTTTCGTTATCGGCCCGATCATGACCCCTCATTCGCAGATCGATAACTGTTTGTACTCTGTAACGCTGAAGAGTACGCAAGGATGATAAGTGTGTGAAAAACCCGTATTACAACAATCAGGGGCTTTCACGAATCAGAACCGAAACGAAAGCATGCACGAATTGGATTTCTAATTTTTTTACGGTTCGGTACCAAATTTGACACATAGATAAATATAGCCTGTAGAATTGAATATCTCAAAAGTTTGTCTAATGACAAAAAAGAAATGACTTTTTAGGAAGTTCCGGATAGACAAATTACTTTGGACAAATATTTGTCAAAATATTAAATAATGATAAAGCTTGTGGATATGACAATATTCTGAATGAACATATAAAGAATTCTTTTGATATTATGTAACATGTGTATTTGAATCTGTTCAATTGTATACTTAATTATGGTACTATTCCAGACGATTGGTCAGTTGGCATAATTAGTCAAATTTATAAAAATAAAGGGGATCCTTTGGATCCCTCTGATTATAGACGATATCAGCGGAGAGAGTCACGTGATCTTATCTAGGTAAACATGTTGAAGGGCTTATCAGCTGAGCTCTCATTCCTATTTACACTCTATTGAAATACACATTTGATAATCTAAGGTTGCAGGATAATTGTGGTGTTTTATTGTTGTGTGCCAAATTGCAACGGGTCTGGTTATAAAGAAAATGTATCCATGCATCAATTTCCAAATGATTTAAAACAACAAAAGGTACGTTTTTTTCTTCATTTTCAGTTAATACTTTATGTCAATTAATGTAATATTTACATCTTCACACCAGATTTCAAGTACAATTGTACTGTGACAATGTTTATATATATACATGAATAACTTGTTGTACTATATTCAAATAAATATACAAAATATATTTTACTTAACTGTTGCATTTATGTTTACATATTTACATTACATATACAGTTATGGAAGGAAAGAATACGCTGGACAGGTACAACCTCCAGAAATGACTTTATTATCACGAAATCAACACGAATTTGTAACAAACACTTCAAGAAAGAAGATTTTCATTACTATGACACACAAAGAAAAGTTCTGTTACACAGTGCTGTCCCATCTGTATTTTACGGGACCAAAACTTCAAAACGAAAGTCTCCAAAGAGAAGCCGACTTGACGATAGCGACACTGACACTGCATCAGAGGGCGATGAAAGAGTGCATGCTTAACCCAGACTGGCATTTCAAATGTCTGCAACCATCAGTTCTTATTGCAAAACATTATCGAATCAAAACTTTAATTGAAATTAATGCAATTCTACACAGGATTTCCAAACTTAACTGTGTTCAATGCAATTCTAGAGTTGCTGGTTCAAAATAAAGACGGAAGTGCAATAATCTATTTGGATAGACGTAATCAAAGCCAATTTACTTGTGGTGCTGATTATTTTGACTCAGATTATGAGCAGTCTGTGAATTCGGACAGTGAAGGATGATGATGACTCAAGCCAAACTTTTAGAGGTCACAAGCTATCACTAGAAAATGGGGCGTGAGGAGGGCCTCAGAGGACGTGAGGAGGGCCTCTGAGGGCGTGAGAAGGGTCTCAGAGGGCGTGAGGAGGGTCTCAGAGGACGTGAGGAGGGCCTCAGAGGGCGTCAGGAGGGTCTCAGAGGGCGTCAGGAGGGGCAAAAATGGGCAATGTAGAGTTATGGTCCTTGGTTGATCCTGTTATCAACTTTCACACATAGTTCCGTATCATTGTATGAAGTAATTCAAGTAATTCCCTTCATACATTTACGAGTTATGCTTCGGACAAATTTGGACGGATGCACGGACGTGCGCACCGACGGACGTACACCGAATCATGTCGAGCTCACCGCTCGCGGGCTTTACAAAAATGACGTTTAACACTTTCTATGCTGTCAGTCTTCGTTTAGCAATACTTGGCCTTTAGGCTTATCCTGTTATCAACTTAACACATGGGCTCATACTTAATTAAACAATCTTACAATTGGCTATCCATTGGATGTGTGCGTGTGTGGGTGGGGGAGGGGGTAAGAAAAACGTAAATTCCTTTGTTTTAAGAGTGCCATGTTTATTTTACTCTTACAACTACATTTATTACTATTCTTATATTACTGTTTTATTACATGATACGTATTGTCCGAATGATATGTCTTTATATATGATATCTTTGATATGGCGTTGCTTCTCGTTTATTAAATAGTGAAACACTTAAAAATAGTTCATCGTGTAGGTGTTCACACACATATCACTGCAAAAGCTTTTGTGAGATCGTTATGATGATTCACCTTCGTCTATATATTCGTCAATGTCTTCGAAAACGTCCGGCGGGTTGTACTTGTCAAGGATTTTATCAAACAGAAACTGTCTTTTCTGTATGGCGTATTTCAGGGCCTCTTCCCTTTCATAGTTTTCAATGGTAATAAGATGACTGGTTGAATCCTTTATGCTTCTATACGTTGGGTCTTCCTTCATACTATTGAACCACAGTAGTTTTCTACCAAAGACATTCATCATAGCCCTTCGATAAGTGTCTCTCATGTTATTAAAAACAGTTTCCCTGGCTTCACTTTCAGTGATTCCATGAGTTCCTTAACTGCATTTTGGAACTGAGTTTCACAGCTGTTAAACACCTCGACTATAATATCATGCCAAGGATCAACATCCCAAACACGGTTGGAATCATCGTCTGATTCATCACTTCCAGACATTTCAACGTCATCGTTAGACCCAAAAATGTCCTCACGTTCAGAAATTTCCGACACAGAAT
>JAUMHA010204934.1:0-16017 GCA_032359765.1 Saxidomus gigantea | reverse complement strand
TTAAAGTTTTTCCTATTTGTTGCCATAGCAACCAGAGTTCTGCATGGAATGGAGTTCTTTGAACAACTTTGATAGAGGTTCATGCAAGGAACACCCAAACACTGGCCTAGTGGTTTCAGAGGAGATGTCGTTTGAAGGAAATGGTGTACGGACGGACAGACAGGCGGACGGACAGACGACGGACGGAATGCGATCCTATTAGCTCACTCTGGCACTTTGTGCCAGGTGAGCTAATAAAACGTGTGAAATGTACAAGTTCATCAATGATTAAAGTCCCTTGTTACAAAAAGAGCGCGTAAATTAGTTATCTAATTACGAGTAGCCACGGATCAATGAGGTTAGCTCATTTCAAATGCTGGTGTATTGATTTCCTGAATATAGATCTACAATGTTACAGTCTCGTCTTGAAACGGAGCGGAATAATATGCAACAATAATACATTACATTAGTATTTGAATAAACTAATGTATTTGATCTTCAATCTTTCTCAGTTTACAGGTGAGGTAAAACTTGTTGATACGTGTTTCTTATATAAATGTTACAAATTAGAATTATTTGACAACAGTGTTACAGGATTTTTATTTCATGAGGCGATGAAGCTGCCAAGAGAATTAAATGTATAAAACCCAATAAACAAAATATCCGCCAATGTCTGGTCGTTTCTATTTTCCAATAACAGTCACACAAATGTGATTGACTGTAGAGCACAAGTCGTAACACACAATCATTATTGATTAGTCAACTAAATACCAAACGTAGTTTTAATTAGCAAATACGGACAGAAAGGTTCAATAACAGTGCTATTTGTCCATGATTACCTTGGTTTTTCAAACGTTTTGGAAAGCCCGAGGAACCGTTGTATCAAGTATTGATTCGTTTAACATTGTTCGGTCTAGCTCTGTTACGAATGTGGTCCTACATAGCTCGGTTTTATTTGCGGAAAAATAAATGCTTCAAAGTGTCGCGTCCCGACAGAATCTCAAAATGTGAAAAGACACTTTATTTCCTTTAATGTCAAAAAACGTCTTTTATTTCACGAAGATTCGCGGGCACATACTGATTGTATGTATTTTTAATTATCCACCTAAATTAACCATAACTAATTGTGATCGCAAGCCAATAGCTTAACAGCTCATGTGTATTTATTCCATTTCAGTTGTCTATTCCACGAACGCCAGGAAACATCCAAAACTTATTTCCGGTGAGTGGACAGAAGAACAGGTGCTCCGAAACTTCTTGGACAGTATCGATACACCAGGTAATCCAGATGGAAAAGTGACCCGTGAAGAATTCATGAACTATTACGCAGGGGTTAGTTTAACGGTGGACGACGACAGTTATTTTGACCTGATGATGAGAGCATGCTATGGTCTTCCAAACAGAGGGACATAGGCAATCGATCGCGTGCAAGTCATTCATATACGTGTATACATATTTGATTTACTTTTGATAAATTTAGAATATGATGCCAATTAATGTATTTTCAGAAATCAGTTGGCGTCATTTTTAGTTGAATTATGTCTAATTATTTCGTATGAATCTTGCCAACGTGTCAATTTACAGCTGTTTGTGTTAATCGTATACACATAATAGTTTATTTGTGTCTCATCAGCATAATATACATTTACATCACATAAACATGAATAAAACATAGAACCAGTGTTAAGCTGCCACTCAATATTGAGTTATAGGAGACTCTTACTTATTATCACAGTCATATGTACATTTTAAAAAATTATGTGAATACTGTTAAGGCAGTCTTTTCAGATGCCTTGTATGTTTCATTCACATGTGTTCCATCATCATCACCGATGACTTGTGGACAAAATAGTCCTAAGATTAACTCTCTGTACACTATATTATATAATTATAGATTAATGCTGAGGTCAATATTTCTTTTTAACCTCAAAACTATTTATTAAATAACTATTGTTCCGTGGCTCTTATATTCGTTAACTACTCGACGTAATAAAGTAGGAAGAGCTATCACTAAATTGAAAGACAGGGCCAATTACAAAATTCAGGGCCAATATCACTTATTGGACCGGTCCAATAAAAGATTGAGGACGAATGATTAACCGTTGAGAAATCTAAGCATTCAGACTGGCTGATATGTTCAGATTTTTAGATCTCGAAAACGGCCGCCATCTAAAAATCTGTTGAAATCAGCCTTGAAGATTGAATGGCAAAAATGAAAATCAATCTTTAATCTACGAGTATTTCTGCCTGAAACCCCATTTACAAGGATAGAAAATGCTTCAACTAAAAAAAGAACAATGCCCACACCAATACGTTTATTACAAAAATGAATATGTTAGAGGTGTTTTTATTTACAGATCAGCATGTTACTGTCTGTTTCTGACAGTGAAGATGATAGTCTATATAGAATGAATAATTTCAGTTCGATGTAGATATTTAATAAAATTGTTATTATATGAGTTATTTGATATTGACCCTGTTATTTGTCATCTGGCATTTGTATTGCCCTCGGATACATAACAGGGCAAATATCAAATCACTCATTTAGTAGCATATAATTTTGTCCGAGGACGAAGTCTTAAATTAATATATCGTACTGATGTCTTGAAATTCGCGCATGTCTGTACACACTATTTTATAAGTCTACACATACTTTTGCGGGCCCCGTGATCGCTATTGGTCAATTATGATTAAGTATATCTTGTATTTATGATAGGTATACGATATAAAAATTTCGTTAGCTTTTAAACCTCTTTCTTATAAAAGATGTATAGTTTTAAGCAAAAGAGAGTTAAGTGCGTATGTGGAAGAAGAATGATTAAATAAATGAATGAGTACTGATGCATGATTTATAAAACCACATGCAGGTTCGTGTCTGGTATGTTTCAATAAATGTCAGGTGCTTAATTTAGAAGTAATTTACATTATGTAGTTATTAGGGGTAATCGTATACACATAATAGTTTATTTGTGTCTCATCAGCATAATATACATTTACATCACATAAACATGAATAAAACATAGAACCAGTGTTAAGCTGCCACTCAATATTGAGTTATAGGAGACTCTTACTTATTATCACAGTCATATGTACATTTTAAAAAATTATGTGAATACTGTTAAGGCAGTCTTTTCAGATGCCTTGTATGTTTCATTCACATGTGTTCCATCATCATCACCGATGACTTGTGGACAAAATAGTCCTAAGATTAACTCTCTGTACACTATATTATATAATTATAGATTAATGCTGAGGTCAATATTTCTTTTTAACCTCAAAACTATTTATTAAATAACTATTGTTCCGTGGCTCTTATATTCGTTAACTACTCGACGTAATAAAGTAGGAAGAGCTATCACTAAATTGAAAGACAGGGCCAATTACAAAATTCAGGGCCAATATCACTTATTGGACCGGTCCAATAAAAGATTGAGGACGAATGATTAACCGTTGAGAAATCTAAGCATTCAGACTGGCTGATATGTTCAGATTTTTAGATCTCGAAAACGGCCGCCATCTAAAAATCTGTTGAAATCAGCCTTGAAGATTGAATGGCAAAAATGAAAATCAATCTTTAATCTACGAGTATTTCTGCCTGAAACCCCATTTACAAGGATAGAAAATGCTTCAACTAAAAAAAGAACAATGCCCACACCAATACGTTTATTACAAAAATGAATATGTTAGAGGTGTTTTTATTTACAGATCAGCATGTTACTGTCTGTTTCTGACAGTGAAGATGATAGTCTATATAGAATGAATAATTTCAGTTCGATGTAGATATTTAATAAAATTGTTATTATATGAGTTATTTGATATTGACCCTGTTATTTGTCATCTGGCATTTGTATTGCCCTCGGATACATAACAGGGCAAATATCAAATCACTCATTTAGTAGCATATAATTTTGTCCGAGGACGAAGTCTTAAATTAATATATCGTACTGATGTCTTGAAATTCGCGCATGTCTGTACACACTATTTTATAAGTCTACACATACTTTTGCGGGCCCCGTGATCGCTATTGGTCAATTATGATTAAGTATATCTTGTATTTATGATAGGTATACGATATAAAAATTTCGTTAGCTTTTAAACCTCTTTCTTATAAAAGATGTATAGTTTTAAGCAAAAGAGAGTTAAGTGCGTATGTGGAAGAAGAATGATTAAATAAATGAATGAGTACTGATGCATGATTTATAAAACCACATGCAGGTTCGTGTCTGGTATGTTTCAATAAATGTCAGGTGCTTAATTTAGAAGTAATTTACATTATGTAGTTATTAGGGGTAAATGTTTCGTCACTTTATTGATGTCATATTATTGTAAGTCAACTATTGCTATAAAGTACTAGATCTAACATATGGCTTTTGTCATCCTTTTTATATTGTCCATGTCCAGTCATACAACTGGAAATTTTGATGAATAAATCGGCCGCAGGGTGAGCATTGAACAAGAACGATTAGAAAAAAATACGGCGTCATGAAAGTACATGTATGCGTCTAGTTTCTGTAGTCAATTCCGGTTTTTCATAAGCGTAGAAAATGATTTTCTCGTTGACATGCATAATTGCGACGCCACATGATCAATACCACACGCATTTCAAATCGTGGTACTTTCAGACATCGTTAACTTCAATCATGGGACACCTCAATTTTCATTTGAAATCGACACCTCGTATGTACAAAGCTCAAGATGAATAAGTTTTGAGCATGAAAAACGTTTTGTGATCACGGAGACTGATGAAAGACATAAAAGAACAAGTCAAAGGTAAGTCACTTTATTTAAGGTTTGATAAATATTATGGAATGCGTTGGCTTATTTGGGCAACGCAAAATATTACATTTCCGTGCAAGCGGCTACTCCTTCCACCAGCCGCCCCTCCCCCTTGAGGTTATCATTTTCAAAAATAATTAAAAAAATATCCCTCTACCTTTGACGGGGGATAACGATGATTAAGTTCAAATCCGTTTACTTTTATTGGAGATTTCTTGGCACCATTAGCTGTTTATCAACGGCGGGCAGTTTAAGCAACACTATTAGTATAACACGCGTTCATGACATTAACCAGTACAATGTACTTTAGACCCATATAGCTCCGCAAGAAACTGTCATAAAGACCTTCTATCAACACGCTATTTGGCCAGCAACAGGTATTAACCACTTGGCTGTGTAGGTGGTATGATTGGGAAAGTTTAACAGTTCTTAGTTTTAAAGTTACAGTCCACTCCGAACTTTACATCTACTTGAAACAGACCTTTTTTCTGCTTGACATACTCAACAGCTGCTGTGGATGTTCCATCCTGAATGTATAAATCAACTGTGTGAACTTCTATGGGTTGTGGTAATGAGCTTAGATTGTCAACGATCTCTATCCAGGTGGGCAGACTCATCAAAACTGACACGAAACAAATACTTCGAATATTCTGCATATCTGATAAGAAACTTAAAACTTTATCTGGAACACTCAAATTCCTGAGTTCAAGAGATTCGAACTGTCGTAAATGTTTTAGACTGTGAGCAAACTCGAGCCATGTCTCTTTCTCTAATTTCACGTTGTTCAGTCCAATATGAGTCAGTCTTATTAAGCTGTCCGGCAAACTGAATGTGAAGCTCTGGAGGTCCATATTCCTGATGACTAGATTTTCTAAGCAATATAAATATTGTAAACTATCAACGAAGTCATGCGCATCTGAACTGAAACACGTCACATTGTGTATACTTAGCTGCCTTAAATCTTTTAGAGCCCGAGGGAATGCTAATGAAATATTCATGTTTTTCAAATCAAGGTTTTCAACCGTTTTCACAACTTGAAGATCGTTCAGAACGTTTGATCTAATTTCATCTGGAATATCTATGGAATTAAAACTAAGCTTCTGCAAAGAACAAAACGTTTTAAGACAGTCAATAAATGACAGCCATGCGGTCTTGCTCCATAGAATCTTAAACATTTCGATGCATTTCAAACGCTGCAAACCCGATATAAATGTGTGACTATCATTGAAAGAAATGGACGCTAAATGGAGACGTTCTAAAACTGGAGCACGAGTCAGAAAATGAAAAATGTTGTAAATATTTTGTCCACTTAGATAGCACTTTGTTAGTTCTGTTGTATTTAGACCAGTAACTGAGAAGCTGCACCCGTCAATATGAATACTGTGCAGTTTATCAAGCGCTGATAAGTTTACATCATGTTTTCCACACTGGTTTACATCACAATGGATATCTATCAGAGAAATGACTTGAATGTTTGTGTTTTGCTCCAAAAAGGGAGATAAGTCAAACATATTTTCATGTGGTATTTTGATATCTTTCAATTCCAGTGCTTTTAACTGTCTGTAAGGCGATGCTATTAGGGCGCAGTAGACAGGCACTTCTTCTAAAGCATCTGTTGTAACAGAATCGGTTTTGGAGAAACGTTGCAAGGAAGTAGACCTTTGGTCTGTAATGCTGCAAAGTAGTTTGACATCGTATTTACTTAGATGTATACTTGAACGCGATAATCCCCATATTTCTCCAGCAATAGTAATGGACAAAATATTGGTTGTTCTTATGTTACTGAGAAACACAATGTCTGCTTTATGTCGAATTATGACGTCCGCAAGGTACAGTTCGTGAGCTTCGTAACTTCCATTTGACTTAAATTCCGTAATGCACCCAAAAATAAGTTCTTGTATCTGTGAAACAATGCTACAGTTTCGCCAGTCCGTCAGCGTTCTCCTGAATTCGATGAAACTTTCGTTCATTTTGACAATATCATAAATGTACTTTGATACATCTATTGATATGACTGGACTTAGACCGCATATAATTTCCATTACGTTGGACTGTTCTAAAACATCTTCGGCTGTTTTGAGATTTTCAAAGTACGTTAAAATACATTCATTGGGTTCTTTATTTGAATCATTTGTGTAAACACTTTGACATTTCATTACTACATAAATTGCTGCCAAAACTTCTTGTATAGACTTGTGTGTGAATGAAAACTGGGTATTTTGTCGTTTGCTCAGTGAGAAAGTCACACTTTTTTCCTCCGTAAGAATACCCATGTTCAAACAACACTGTATAAAGTCTTTAGTAGCTCCAAGTTTTCTTAACGTTGCATGACCAAATGTAAGCGAGGCCTCTCTCTGTTCCGAAAATAAAGTGTGATATGCAATTTTACCTGCGTTAAATATAACAAATTTGTATTCTTCTAACACCGAGTAATCTTCCAACGCAAACGGCAGGCATATATCATCCATGGCCAATGACTCCTTTCTAAACATATCAAACAATCTGTCATCAGCATTTCTTTGAACGGACCAATCAACTGATAATTCTAACATACTGCCGTAAATATCAAACCTACATAACTGCTTAAGTTTACCATCAAACCACAGACAGACAAGCTGTTGTAGCATTACTGGCGACTTGATAAAGTCATCCAATGGACATTTAGTATGTTCGGTAGACAAAACGTACTTTGCTAAAAATCGGTTAGCAGATTTGTTCTTTTCGAACACTTTATTCAGATGATTTACAACAGATTTTGCTAGTTTAATGACAGACTTGTATTCTATCCCACGCAGTTTAATCTTATTGTCAATTTCCGACTCCTTGATTTTCAGTACTTCCACTTTCCAAGGTCTCGATGTCGTTATTACAGTGTACTGTTTTTTACGATCTCGCTTAGGCAGCCCGATTGTTTGAAACTGTGATGACTTTTCCCCAGCAGGTGGCTTCCATTCGTCTAATCCGTCGAGTAACACAAGACATTGCTTGGACTCGTTCTCTAAAATGACATCTAAAACAGGATCCTCATATTGGTCATTCAACATTGTTCTAATATCTCCTGATTCTGTATTGTGGCGAAGTGAAACGTAAAAAAGGAATTCATAGGTTTTTAAAATTTCTTTATCCGACATTTGTTCGGTCGTTACATCATCTGTCTTCGTAAAAACTTTCTTTGCTTTTGACTGTACTTCTTTATCTCCTGAATGAGCTGTACACCATTCGTGAAACATGTTTTTGCAAAAAGCACTTTTACCTGATCCAGCATCACCAATTAAGTAAATCAGTTTCATCCATTTGCTATTCTTATGAAGTATATCATACAAGAATGATATGTTTTCTGCTTCACTACTTTGTAATTTATCTTCTTTCTTTTTGGTATTGAATATGTTGCGATTGCTACCATCCGATGTCAACCATGGTGTTACATACAGCTCATTGATTGAAGCTTCGTCTCTGTCTAGGTTAAGAGGTATGACAGATGCCTTTACAACAGTTTCCATGTAGAGATCAATTAATCGCTGCTTGAAAACTAGGAAAGAAAAAGAAAAAGTGAAAACATTTATTCGGATACAACAATTATAACCATGCTAAAATAAAACAAAATACTTTAATATATTTTGTTAACAAAGTTTCATGTCAGAACTTAACAATGAAGACGACAAAATGTGATTTACCTTGTTTTACCATTTCATAATCTGATTCTTCGTTCGTCGACTGCTTGCTGCTGTTCGCTCTGTCACCAAATGGGTATATTTTCCAGAGACAAACGGAATGAATAGTCTTATAAACAAAAAGAGATATTTATCAAGAATTAATAGATATTTAAGTACCAAATCTACTTTTATGCTTACTTTCTGTCAGGCTTATATCATGCAATCGGGTATTTTAGCACACATCATCCAGTAATCAGCGATAACATAACTTACCTTTGCTTTATGTCCTGGTGCATTAGTTATTGCTCTCTCCTGCTGTTGAGGTAAGCTGGTCTTTTTACTATACATAGACTCCACAGCTTTCACTTGCTGTTTACCAGATCCTTCCAGGTTATTTAGAACGGATATTTGTTGTTTAGAAACAGTTTCTGTGATTTCGTCAACTTTCTTATCTAGGACTCCCATATGTTTACGTAAAAGCTCAAACTGAGCAGATTTCATATCGCTTAGAGCCTCATTCTTGCGAAGAATAAAATCACTCTCTGCATTCTTTATAACTTCGGTGACTCTTTGCTGTTGAATGCTGGCAGACGACACTATACCCTGTAATGCATCATCTGCCTTTTTGCCTATTCTTACCGTATTAACGTTAAGAAGAGTGTCGTGAGTTGTTTTTATTTCGCCTAATGCCTGAGTTTTTGCAAGTCGTATTGCACTATCCACATCCCGAGCAGTAACTTTGAGTTCTTCTAAACTTTCCTCCGTTAGTTTTCCTATAGCATCTCTCATTTCTTTTATTACATCCATCTCGCTCTGTGTCGAAATAATTAAGTCCTTTTGTTTCAGCTGATAAAAATTAATAATAAGCGAGTAATTATATCAAAAAGGTTCGATTTAAAAGTTAGTTTCATATTCAGTCAATTTCATTCGGTTTGAAACAATTCCAGTTGGGTCTTTCTTATTAGCATGACAAATGGGAAATGGAATGAACTGATTTACCTAAAGGCCTGGATTATTTGTGTAAAGAACTTGGAGCATTTAACAAATTATTTGATTATTAATTTATAAGGCTATTTCACTGTATTGGTTATATTTTTCAACAAGCGGGTCATGATGACCCTTTATCCCTCATTACATCAAGACAAACATTATGACCAATTTTCATGCAATCAAATGTGGTGTTTAATGAGTGTTAACAATGTTTACCTTTATCCCCATGTTACCCAGTTACAAACCAGGCATAGGAATCATCGAGACAATCATTTTCACTAATGTTCATGATGATTGGGAGTCAGTTGTGGCCCCTAGAGTGTTAACAAGGTTTCCCTTTTGAATTGCCACGTTGACCTGGTTTTTGACCCGATTTGACCATTTTCAAACTCAACCTAGATTTCACTTAAGACGTTCATTTTGACAAAAAGTTTCACAAAAATCCAAATGGTAACCTAGTTTTTTTTACCCGAGATGACCCATATTTCAACTCGACCTAGATTTCATCAAGAAACTCAGTTTGACCAAGTTTCATGTCGGTCCAGTGAAAAATGCAGCCTCTATTGCAACCACAATAGTTTTCTATTGTTTGACCTGGTGACTTAATTAGTTTTTGACCCGAGATTTAATTTCAAACTCGATCTAGATTTCATTTAGACACTCATTCTCATTTCTATAAGATCCAATGAAAAATGCAGCGTCTGTTACATACACAAGGTTTTTCTTGAGATCTCCAGAGTGTTAAAAATGTGTTTCTTTAATTCGAGCATGTGACTTAGTTTTGATCCCGTGTGACCCAGTTACAAACCTGGCATACAGATCATTTAGACAATCATTTTCACGAATTTCCATGATGGTTGTGGGGTAAAAATGCGGCCCCTGGAGTTTTTACAAGATGTCTCTTTTGATGTGTCATGGTGACCTAATTCTTGACCCAATTTGACCCATTCTCAAACTCCGCCTAGATTTTCTTCAGACGTTCATTCTGACAAAGTTTCCCAAAGATCTATTGAAAAAAGCAGCCTCTATATATTGCAGAGACAAAGTTTTTCTATGATTTGGCCTGGTGACGTACGTTTCGATCCGATTTGACCAATTTTCAGACTCAGCCTACATTTCATTAAGACAGTCATTCTGACAAAGTCTCACACATATTCAATGGAAAATAAAGCCTCTATTACTTAAACAAGTTTTTTTTCTATAATTTGACTTGCAGATATAGCTTTTACCTGAGATTACCCATATTCGAATTCGACCTAGATTTCATTAAGACACTTATTTTGACCAATTTTCATGAAGATCCAATGAAAAATGCAGTCTCTATTACATCAACATGGTTAAGAGACAGGCAGACCGACAACAGACACCAGGCGCTCACAATAGAGAAGAGCTAAAACAGATATTTAAGTTTATTTCTTTACAGGCTTCAGTGGATTTTTGCGCGTTTTATTTTCTCTTTGTGTGTATAAGAAGTGAAACTTAATTGTTAATTGTCAACACAGTATTACTACCCTTAATTTCTAGCATTAGAAAAAGAAAAGGGTATACAAGTATACAAGCCCAATACTTAAATAAATTCATAAATTAATTCTATTTTCGTTTGCATAATTATACATTTGTAAAACCAAACCTTATCTCTGCCAGCCGTGTTTTAATTGATGCACCTAATACACAGGTGTTCAGATGTATGTTTGGAAATAGGTTAAAATGCTTGGTTTGTTTTCATATTGATTTCTGCAAGTCCTCTATGTTTTGTCCACGTAGAAGTGACCATACACATTGAAAGAATTGGTTCTAAATTGTGTATAATACCGTAACTTTGACTGAAGGATTCCTCTAAAGCATCAGGCATTAAGAGTTGAGTAACGATGGCTCATTTACATTTTCAACATAGCATACCGGGTACCAACCTCTGTTAATTTTCCTACAGCTTCTGTCGATTCTGGTCTTGAAGAAAGTTCCTTTGGGTCTTTTAGAACAGCTATCATGTCATCAATATATGTGTCTGCTATTTCATTCTCGAGTTCCATTGTAGGTGAATGTAGTATCTCATTTCGGTAATGTCTTGTCTGAAATATATAACACAGTATACTCATGCTGTATTTTTTCAATGTAGTTATTCAATCTTACATATAAAATATTACATTTCTTGATATTTATTGGGAAAAAAGCACAATGAAAAAAAAAAACAATGTTACCAACTGCAACCTGTTGAATTGTTAACGAATTTATTTCAAAATCATATATATAGTAATGGCCTTGTTCTAATACTAAAAGGACTAATAGATTTACATCTTACCTTACAGAATACATCGGAGCCAGTTATATCACAGTTAAGATGGGAATGGAATCCTTTGTTGTTGACAATCAGGTGTAGCAGACCAGCACAATCTGTATCTGTTGCTGATGTGGTATTTGCATATCCTGGTGCGTTGATGAAGCATTTGGCAACTTCCCACGGATGTGTACACCACAAACTGGTATTGGTATTTCTCCAGTAAGGTGCTGGTGGTGTGGAGCCATGTATACTTATTATTTGATCGTATATTGCGCTGCATACGTTCTCTAGGCAAGGTCGCTTTCCCTTTGGCTGTCTGCAGTTGCATTCAAAGACTCCCATTGGGCAATGGTTTGTCTTGGTTCGAACATGGCTGGGTTGAACAGTATTTATCTGGCACTGGTTACAAGATGGTGATTTACTTGACTTTCTCACTGTCATCAGAATAGCCTGGTGCTGTTCATCCATGATCTCCATTGTGAAATGTTCTAGGCCTTCTTTTAGATATTTTAACCCTAATCCTGATTTCACCCAACTTCTATATTTAGGATTTTTAAGTTGAGATTCATGCGACATAACTGAAATTTTGAAAACCTCAGTGTAGCTTTTTTAATTCCTACAAACTCTTAACTATTGGTGTCCCTTCTCGCCCACTGAATGTACTCGGTGATGTGTATATCTAATTAATCCATAGCCTAACAAATCACATGTATAAATGAACCACAACAGAATAGCAACTTTGTTCTTCCTGTGATCTCGAGGCTTGTTATCACTAATCCAATACTGCATTATAAGCAGACACAACTGATGCCAAGCAATGGTTGACAGTTGCATGGATCTATAAATAGGTGCGTTGCAATCAATTAAATCATTAAAGAGATTACATTAGTCATGTGGAAATTCCATACATCGATTACTGCTAAACTGCACTTATATTCCACTTTAAACAACTTAAGAATATGTTTAATTGTGCATAATCATAGACCTACACACAATCTATAGAAGATCAAATATTTCTCTTACCTACATTTCCCATTATATCCATAAATGATATTATTGTATGAAATGTGATATGAAAACACTGTATACACAGGAAATGTTACAGCGATGGATCAATTTAATGATGCGCGCACTGAAGCGAGAAGAAAATGTGCAATGGAAAAAAACTTTTCCGGGGATCAAATGTGAAATGATATATGGCAGCTTTTCAACTTAGTAAATATTCATAAAATTCATAAATTTAGTTACAAGACACAAGTTATTATCAGGAAGCATAATTGAATTTGCAGGTTAGTCTTGAATCATCTAGATAATGGCTGTTTCAATGGCAAGTCGTTCATGCTGTTTGGAAACAAAAACAGTGCTCACTAAGATAAGCTGCAACACCAGACATGATGCAGTGATTTGCCAGTCAAGAGGGCAGTGATGTCCATATATTGCTCACTTGGACACCTTCAACTCCACTGGGTTGTAATATTTTGACAGAGTTCTTTATAGCACACAGTATTTAGTGACTTACAAAACGAACTATCTCTTGAACATTTGTGGTAGAGTGCCATGTAAGGTCCAGTTTAACGAAATGATGAACAAGCCTAACCAGTCATTTCTGAGGCTGATGTATTTTAACTATACTATATGGCCATTATGAGAAAATGTGCCTGTCCCAGCCAACCATGACTTTTGATAATCAATATTTCTGGAAAAACTTTGGTTGAAGGTCCCAAAAGAATCATCCCTATGAAATTATTTATTAGTTTATCAATGGTTTCAGTAGAGATGACTTTAGAAGTTCTCCATTTATCAGTAGAGATGACTTTAGAAGTTCTCCATTTATCAGTATATATTCGGTCACTGTAAGTCATTAACAATTTGTTTGTGAAGTGAGAGTGCTCATTACCAGCCTTAATGATGGGCCCTATACCAAACATTTTGCAAAATATGAATTTGCTTATAAAACTCTGGTTCCTCTCACTTTTAATTACAAAAACAAAATTATCCTTTAACCTAAGGATTTTAAAATTCTTTAATTCCAAAGCATTCATGGTGACTGGTCACTTGTAGTTTAAGGAAAGCAATAAAGGCATAAAAACAAGTCAACAGATACAGGTAAAAGGCTTGTTTTTAATGCAAAATAACAATGAACAACATTGCATAAAACAACTATACACAATAAAACATAAATATCTCTGCCACATCAGGAGAAAATCAGACTTTTATCACATGTTTAAGATATTTCAGTGTGGTTATTCATAATTAAATACATGGAAAATCATTATGAACAGTTCAAAACTGCAATTATAATTCAATTGTTTCATTTTTACTCCAAATGAAGTTACAGACTGTGTACAATGTAACATTTATCAAAAGAACAAATGTATCAAAATGATTCTTAAGCAGGCAATGATGTCATGTTGATTTAATCTCTATCTTTCACAGAGATTGAGACATTTTGTTAAAATTTTCAGAAAATATCCTTAGGCTAAGAAGTTTATAAAACCATAATGCAAGCTGACGTTAGTATCTTGTCCTCAAGTTTCATTTTTTAATGAACTGGTTTATCTATTTAGAGACAAGTTTGTGTCAAAGTTTATTTTCTGTAACCAAAATTTATCAACAGTAAAACTCATGATGTTAAAATTTCAATTACCTTCTCTGAAAGACAGATTTCATAACACAGATATGGAAAGAAATATGATTACTATGTAACTTTGACACGTCATATAACTATTTGGTTTTCTACATGAATAAGGAAAAGTCACAGTTGCAATTATAAGAAGCCTAGAGTAACATTTCAAAATCAATGTGTACACTCATACAGCTGTGCCAGGTGAGCTAAATAATGTGCAGTGTGTCAGCAATTACAGTTAGAAAATATAATTGAAAACTGAGAATTTGGAGGCTGTGACTGATATTTTAATATTGCTTCATGTAGACAGATATCAATTAAATACGATTTAGAAATCTTGTTAACAGTGCAATCTTCTCAATTGCTATTGACTGACTGGTATTTTCAACTTGTAGAATAACTTTATATAATAGGATCTTAAAAAAGAATCATGAATTAAGAATATAAAATCAGTTACAATCACTTATGCAGAGCAATCCTAGGTTTGGGCCTCCACATAGAAAACACCTGTGAAACTGTACATCTACCACTAGGCATGAGAAAAATGAGAAAAGCATTTAAAATTACAGGCAAATGGTTTTCAACACGTTGCGAGTTTTCTTCAAAAACATTCACTAGAGGGTAAAATATCTATTTTCTCAGGAAGTTTGATAACTCTTGTCCACAAATAATACTTCGAAAATGAGATAACTTTCACTTGCTTTGGAAAGTCTCTATCACATGTATATTACAGGCATAGGTAATACTGGCTTTCTACGTACAAAATATGAAAACAGACTGAAACACAATATTGTCTTCCCTGTATTTCAAAATTCCCGTAAATGCAAGAAGAATGGAATCCTTTGGCAGGTATTTAACGAGTTTTAAAACATGAACTTTTTTTTATAAAATTTCTATTAAGTTACATACATTGAACCATTTTCAAGGTCCTGCCCATGATTTGTTAACAAATAAAATGAAAGTAAATATATTTTCCATGAATTACACATTTACAAACTGAAACTAGACATATTCCTGTCTACAAAATGTACATACAAATAAACAAACTGAAACAAGAAATATTATATCATCTTCCAATGAATTACATTAAAATATCACTAAAACTATTCAATGACTTCCAAAAGAAAATAATGTCTTTCTGACAATTAGATAATGATATGTTAAAACCTTTTTGCCTTTGTCCACTTAATTCTCCTATTTTAAACATATATCTACTGAAACAGCTCATATAAAAGTACTAAAAGGCCTTTGCAATTCTTCAAAGGAACAAGAGCTGTCCATAAGACAGCAAGCTTGACTATTGTGGGTACTTGCTAATAAAACAAAACTTTTATCAATTTAATAGCAAAACAAAAATCTGCTAACTATTAAGTATAAACTAAGAAAGTTGAATCATAAAAAAGTCAAAATCTATCACTACATATTTAATTTTTGGTAAATTAATTGTTTGATATAAATGTACCCCTGAATATTGCTGAGTTTGATATAACTACCATAAGTGGTTACTGAGATATATGCATGAAAGTACCTTGCATGCAAAACGTTAGCCAAATTTTCAAAGTCAAACAAGAGATTATTTTTGTTCTAAATTTATACAAGAGTTATCTGTCTTGACTTTGTGACACCACTTAAAACATTAACAAAGTTTCAAGTCAATATTATAAGTGGTTACTGAGATATGTGCATGATAGTACCTAGCAGGCAAAACTTTAACC
>JAUMHA010204823.1:0-16017 GCA_032359765.1 Saxidomus gigantea | reverse complement strand
CCTTTTCCGACCGCATCTACCTCACCTGATATCACATGTTATCAAAAGACAGTAGCCTAATATTCTCTATATATCAGGCTCGATATGGTGTAAGGTCAGCAAATAAAGTTTGAATACTCGATTAATCGCATTGGATTGCAGTTATAACATGACTCTAAAATATGAACATCAGACAAAATCCTTGTCAAAAAGTGGTTAATACGTCACATTTCGACTCATCTTTTGAAGCTTTTAGACTAATAAGTAAAATCTTTTTTTCCCCACGTATTCACAATTAAACGTTCTCTCGCCCCATTCGGTGCATTGTATGAATGAAAATATGCGCATGAAATAACATAATGCACGAGGTATGATTACTGCAGATGTATTTTTATTCGGGAATACCAATTGTACATGTATAGTGAGATTCGACGCTCGTGAAACGATCACTTTTGTTGTAGATTAAGTGAAACATATCTCGATCTTAGACCGAAACAAAAAAAATTAAAAAAAAAAACTTACATCTACTCTCTTGATTGTTTCGGGCACCATTTTTAGTTCCCTGTCGTCCAGAACTTGTGGCTGATCTGCTGCATTTAACACAACTGGCGACGCTGCGCACGCACCTTCAAGCTGTTCCTCCGTTCCATTCTCTGCATTTACGCTGTCTTCCATGTCGTCTGTTTCATCGACAAGGTATTCTTCCATCACATCTTCATAACACGCAAAATAGTTTTCTTTTTCAGTTTTAAGATGTTTGTTAGCTTCTCCTTTAGTCTTTACTTTCTCTTTTATTTCGGCACGTAGTTTCTTTTTATCAGGACGTTCCCCGTGTCCAGGCTCAACGGCACATCGACCATAATCAATTGTTGCATCTGTCTCAATATACACAGGAGGTGCCTCTTCTACCTTATGGGCTCTTGCATCAACGTCTGTATCAATAAAGTGAAGTGACTGAAATTCATCCACTTGTGATATATGTTGCTGCCTGTCGGGGCCAGATTGCAACGGAACTGCTAAGGGAGCGACTTCAGGCTCCACCGTAAGTGCTGAACTGATTTCTTCGGGATGCACCGGAACTGATGATCGGGCCGTTTCAGGCTGTACTGAAACTGTCGAACTTTCGTTATTTTCTGTTTTAGTGGCATTCTTTAGTCGTCGTTTGGCAGTTTTTATTGTTCTGTTGCTGTGATCAGGCCCAGCGGCATTAGAATCTATAGATATCAAACCAAAGAATATATATAATTAAGATGCATTTTGTATATTTGCACCAAAAAATATGCGACTATTACAAGTTATATTTATTTATAAAATGAGCTCCACTGTGTGAGATCAAACTTTAAATGTGTGAGACGAGTATCGTTCCAGATCAGCGTTCGGCTGTCCATTTTATAAAGTTTAAGATTTTTCTTTTTAAATGTTATTACAACAATACAGTTCTTGTTAGCCTGATTATATGGTGTGTTTAAAAGGATTACACTTGTTTCTCTTCTTTCAACAACGACTAAAAGGTGCAAACATGTTTGTTATAGTCGGGCACTTGATGGACAGAGCAAAATTAAACTTTTAAAAAATATTTGGAAGAGTTTCGCTGAAATGAGGGAAAAACGGATTCTACCTGAGAAGTTCGCTTGCTGTTTTACGGCTTTCGCTACAGTGTCGGAAGAGCCGGAAACGGTTCCTTTGGTAACACCGTTTGTCTGTACATCCGCAACAGACGATTTGCATTTCTGATCTATCTGGTTCCCTGTCATAAACAATATAAAAGAACCAAATAAATTATCTTAAAAACCACAAATGAATAGATTAATTGGTAATTTCACATCCCTGTAGGCTAAAGTTCTTGAAACCTTTATTTATTTTTTACGTTGAGTCCGTATTAAGAAGAAATTGTAGTCGCATTAATTTTTTATACCTGCGAGATTTGAACCGGCAATCTCCGCGTTAGAGCCATACTCTTATGCAAATTAGACGTTAGACAAGGTATTGGGCTATATCCGGTTTTAATTATTAGTGCAAAAGCAAAAAGCTTTTTCAATTTTATGTTATTTAAACCATTCATATAAAATAACTCTGTGAACTGTAATCACACACTGGGAAAGTCCCGACAATATGGGCATCACCAAGAATATTACAAAATAGGGTCTATATGCCCCCCCCCCCCCCCCCCCCTTTCCCCGCGCGCGCGCTTCGGAGAGCATGAAACAAAACTGGTACCGTTACTTACTTGCGACCATAGCGCTATTGTATGTAAAAGTTCCTTGTACATTATTATCATCAAAATATCTAAAATAATATCTCACATGTTGAACGATTTCTGGTCGTCAGTCTTTGAGCGCGACCAGGTGCATTTTCAACGGTTGAAGTAATTCGACTAGACATCGCCTTACTGTTTATACACTTTGCACAGGATGCCTTGTCTTTAATGGCTTCTTGTTTCTTTGAAAGCAAGCTCTCGATCTGCGTGCTTCCGGGTTGCTTCAACAAATCGTTGTCTACAAAGGAAAAATTTGACTTCGTTTTATGGTTGTCGGGAGAATTTGTTTTCACCGATGTTACAGACAAGGAATCAGACACGTTGCAATCTGGTGATGGAAGGTCTGTTTTGGGAATTTCGGTAGGAATAGAAAGTGACTGGTCTGTCGCACTGTCAAGCGAAACATTAACATCTCTGCTCTTTTCTGTTTTGTGTGTATCTGATTTTAAGAATTCGATTATGTTGTCGGAAGTACTTCCTTGAGTAGAAGAAAGAATTTCACTGAACGCAGTTGAGCTTGGGTCAGAGAATCCTTTCTTTATAGCATATGCTACACCTTCAGCTAAAACAGTCATTAAAAATTCACGACTTGTTAATTCTGGATGAATGTTTTCTCCTTCAGATGGTGTTTGACTGCTATCTTCAGGAAATGAATCATTTTCCTCACAAGCTAGAAGTGCGCTATCTACAGCAGATAGAAAGTCTTCGTTATCAGTGTCTTTGGTGTTTTCATCAAGAAAAGAATTACATCCAGTTTCAGATTTTGGTACGCTATCCAGAACTTTAGAAAAGTTCCCGTCATTAATGACGTGTACATAATCCGGATGCTGCACACGATTAACGTTTTCTGTTTCGAGGACATTATCAGCGTGGTGTGTTATTTCTGTTGTAGATTCCAATTCAGTGTCACACTGTTTGTGTATTTTATCCAAAACTGAGGAAAACTTACCCTGGCGAATAGTATTAATGTAGTCAGTATTCGATGAACTATTTCCGTGACCACTCGAAGTGATCTCCTCTGCACCTCCATAATGTTTTTCGTCACTAACTGTCGGCGTTTCTTCTTTACAATTAAAAACATTGTCGTCAAATGTCTGTTCGGTTTCTTTATCTAGTTCAATATTGTTTTCCTCATTTTCTTTGGGTTCAATGGTCACAGTTTCTTGACTAAGTATCAGCTTGTTTCGAGTAAAGGATGTAACAGTGAACCACATGGATGACTCTAGATTGTTTGAATATTTAAACTCAATATGCTTACTGTTTACTAGATCGCTTATTTTTGTCATAAGCCTTTTACCCTCATCATGTGGCAGTCCGCTATTTAGATGCACGAGTTCAACGGCGAACCTGTCCTCAATGCTGTATGGTTCATTGACCAGATCTCGCTTTAATCCAATCGTGCCGCTGGTTACCACTTCATACACACTAGATAAGAGCCTGAAAATTTCTATGTCGGGGTCAGACTCTGTAGAGACTTCAGAATCTTGTGATGTATCTTCACTTTCCGTTATCTGGTGTTTATCCAGGCCCTGTGTTTCAGGTTCGCCACTTACTGAATGTAAACTAAGTGAAAAGGATGGCACTGCAGCATAAAAAAATGGCGTTGCATTCGCTGGAACTGATGGACTGATTTCGGAAGACATAGACGTTTGTTCTAACCTTCCGCAAAGTGATAAATCAACGTCGGAAGGCAATGACTGCTTTTCAGCGTTTTTACAAGCCGATGTTGTACTTAATTGCATTTTTTTATTAGTTGTATTTACGTGGTAAACATCCGGTATTTTATAGCATTGATCTGACGAAGAACTCGTTGAAGTGCTGGTAGATGAGTCGAACTTCTCCGGAAAGAGAAAACACTCGTCGCTACTCGAAAACGAGATATCAGAGGAGAAAAAACTATCGTCACTTGAAAAGGAACTCTCATCACTGTCCTCGTTTTGCCAGTTATCGCACTGGGGCATGTTTAACGGATCGTCAGCAGCATATACTTGGAGAACATTTGTCGGCGTTGGACAAACAGCCTCATGGAAAGTTTGTGGTGGATGTAAAAGTTTCCAAAACAATTCGGGTTCTCTCCTCTCTACTTTACAGTATTGTTCTTCGTTAGAATCTTTGTCGTCTGCTTCAGTCAGATCTTTTTCGTCTTCTGCAATATCCGATAACAATTTATTACAGTCAGTCTGCAAAACTCTCGGCTTCTTCCTTTAAAGGCTATTTACTTCAGTAAACTCTAGAACAGAGCGGTTATATGATGTCTTTCTCGCTAAAAGATGTAAGTCAAATCCTCCTGCCAATGATTGTGTTCGTTGTTGTTCCTTTTTGTAGATTGCATTTTCTTCGAGTTTAAGAACGTTTTTTTTTCCAGATATTTCTACACGCGTATCTTAGATAACAGCATCTGCTTTAAGCGAGATCGTTACACCAATAGCGTCAAAGAAATGACGCGATATTTTACAAACACATTTGTTATTTATGCTTCTTGTAGCCAGCATAAAAATTTTAACTTTAAAGTCTGAGAATCATCATTGCATCGGTGCTTGTGAAAAGCAGCATGTGACTTTATGTAAATTAATACAGAAACATGTGATTATTAAATAATGGATGATTGCTTTTAAAGACATTTATAAATTGCTCCTAACTTTACGTCACATTTATGTCGTAAGAAGATGCATTACCTCCACGTTCTCTGAAGTCCACGCTTTCTTTTTCTTCCTCCTCATCCTCTTCGTCAAATGAGTCATTTTGACTATGCGTACAACATAGAGTAAAAGTCCGTCGGAATTTATGTTTTGCGTTCAATCCTTTTGTTTTTGTCGGAAACTTCCGTTTGCCCAGCACAGGCTCTTCGCCATCTTGTATAACCTGAAAACATTGGCACCGAAATAATAATATTAGATCTAATCAAATTAAATATTTTCTTTACGTTTTCAGGCTGATTTGTAAGGACTGTATAATACCATTTTTGCATTGCATTTGGGTATAATATTGATTGATTACCTACTTTGTAAGATTGGTGGAACTGTTCGCTGACACCATTAGGAACCGATACTAAGAATTCTTTGATAGCGGATGCTTGGACTACCTGTCGTTAACTGCTATATAGACTACGGGTAATTGACAACTACAATATGCCTATTAACTCTTAAAAATTAGTTATTGGGCATAGTGTACGTGTCAAGTACCTGTGCTACAACGGGCATATTATAGGGTAAACTGTTCTGTAATTTAGATATTTGCGATTGTATTATATGGTCCGGTTTTTAATGGTCAAAAATATTTTTAATGCGCGATAAACTCTCTGTTCATCGTGAATTATCAAAATATTTTACCAGATTTATAGCGTCAAACAAGTATACGGAGCGTAATAAGTGCTGGAAACCATCGGAATGATGTCTTGGATGCTTTCAAACTCTACTTTTGCGCCACTTTAAAAATAGTTTGGTGCCAACTCTGTGAAATTATAGTGTGCTATTACAACAAAACCAACAATTATCCTCTATTACTTACAGCTTTGTTGAGTGAGGAACCATGATTATAAAAATGTTTCCACGCTCGGCTCAGTTTCATCACGGAATTATACACTAAATCTATGTATTCATGCTCAGAATTGAATCTATATTATATTAACACATTTAATACATACTTAAAGAATACTTCTTACATGCTTTCTAAGCGTATTTCCAGTATATCGGTCTCCGAAATGTAACATCATGAGGTCATGTTACATGAGGGTTTCCGCCCCCACTCACCCGCTCTGAACTCTAAAGCATTTCATGTTCAAACTGAGCCGAGCAAGAAAAATGTTTTTATTATCACGGGGTCAGTGTCTTGTAAAATGACTACACATCGACTAACCGGGATTCGAATGTTGGTCCCTATGATTACTTAGCCAACGCCGTAATACTACTACATCACTGAGACCAATAAGATTTTTTTTAATGTATCAATGAATTAATACTCACAGAAAGTTTAATGTCATCCAATGATGTTTCGGTGTTGAAGTTGGTGCATTTATCAGTTCTTTTACAAGCTAGTACTCGAGAATTATTCCAACAAGCTTGAATGTTGCAGCACCAACTATTTTTTCTATCCACATTATTCGAGAAACTCGAGTTGTGGCTGTTGTCGACATAAAACGTCTCTGTAATGGCTTGATTTTCGCTATTCATTCTGGAAACATTGAAAGAAAACGTCTCCGAAAATAGAAAGAAAAAATAATAATTTGTATTATGTACACGGATCAATGAGTAACAAATATTTACAGATTTCAAACGTTTCACAACTTTATCAATGATTACCTTACATTAACCGTTTGTTGTTCATACACTGTGCAAATTCCTCATGACTCTATTGTTTACGTCTAGACGTTGTTTTAGGTGCATTTTGTTTACGTCACGTACGTTAAAAACGGCGCGTAACTTAACGCTGCCGCTAAACTGAAAGTGACGTTTATCATACCGCTTAAAATAATTTCCTTAGATTCCTCGGGTAAAAAACTAATTATTTTAGCGGACGAATCACATTACAAGTGGCAATTTTTTTCGACGTATTTTTTCTAATTCTTTTGCCTCAATTCACAGTTTCAAGTAAAACAGTTTTAGTAACTTATATTTACTGTCGACCTTGGGACTTCTCCCTAGGTGAACTTGATAATACTCCTGACAGGCGCAGGTTAAAGAGAGACAGATGCAAAGAAATCCGGGTACCTGACCCTAGCTCTTTTACGAATATACCCCTTGGTTCTTTTCATGTCCAATGTATAGCACCGATACACGTGAGACTACCTCTGGTTAGATAGTTCGTCTCTTGATAGGTGGGCGTTTCTGAAATGTCCAGTGTCCTGGCTGGGATTCGAACCGAGACCTCCGGTTTGGTAGTCCAGAGCGTTAACCACTCGAACACCGCACCACCCTTAACTTATATTACTAAACTGTTTCCGCATATTTTCGTGATTTTATTTTAAATGCAGCTGTGTATGTAGCAATCTTCTTTGAGCGGACACTTTTGAGGGTTATTCTGAAGTCCTCTTCCTCTGGAAAAAACATAGCCAGGTGTGCACTTTGACATATAGACACGGATGTAACATATCTTACAACTTGGACTACAGTTCCGGTATCTTCAAACATGACATTCATGGATTCAAGACTTGTAAAACGTTTGTATATTTTTGGAAATAGAGACAGTGTGACTACGTTTCTTCTTCTGGGACTGCAGAAGACAGCTCTAACATTTACATAAATAAAACAAAAGATGTCGTAATTTTGTTGTAATTCGTATAGAACTCATTTTTCTTAGATTAAAAAGACGTTCATCAAATGCAGGCCGTTCTATATATAATAGGAAAGTCAAGTTAATCAAAGATCGTAGTTTGTTGCGAAAAGTCTACTTATCCTAATCTACGTATTGAGCCTCTTTTTCTCAAACAATATTTACGAAAATTCATTTCAGAAAAAAATATTTCTACAGATGATAATTTTATATGGAATACATAAAAAGACTGTACTCGAAAAGTGATAGGACTGAAAGTTACATCATCGCACTCAACATTTTGTCAAAAAGTTGACTGGTACGAAAAACTTAACCAAGATTCTAAGTCGATAAAGTTTCAAAGCAGTATCTCAAAGGGTTAAGGCAGTAAGTAATTGCACTACACTATTGCGATGATGTATTCAATGTATTTTCTAAGTAAAAAAGTCGAGCTAATAAAGGGCCAATGTGTAGTAAGTCAAGATAGAGTTATGGTTCCTATGCACTGCACTTCCTCTCAATGTGCTTGACCATTGTATGAAGTTGCACTGAATTCCAACCAGTAATTTTAAAGTTATGCTCCGGACAAGTAAAAATAACGAAGGGCAACAACTCTGTAATTTGTCAAAATAGAGTTATGGTTCTTGTACACTGCACTTCCTGTCATTGTGCTAGACCACTGTATGAAGTTGAATTGAATACCAACCAGTAATTTTCAAGTTATGCTCCGGACAAGCAACCGCCTGGTGACACCTATATACCCCCCTAAACTTCGTTTCGAGGGTATAATTAAATTTCACACACTTACTAAGTCTTTGAGGGGATGTTTATTCAACTCACATTCATCCATACACTGCCTCTTTCAAAGGAGTGTCTACTGATCAACAGCAGTTTGAATGCCTTTCAGAAACCTTGGGACTTGGGTCCCAGTAAGGTTATAAGGGGTGGGGGGTGGGGATGAACAACAAACACAAAATATATTGCATTTCTTTTTATATCCTTGTCAATGTCACATGTATATTTCATGTGATATTTGACCATATTTGGTAAACTGTATATTTTTTATCATCAGGGCGAATAAGTTTCCCTATATAACACAACTACAGTAACAAGATATACAAGTTACCAATTTCATCAGACATCGTATATCAGATATCACATCTTACATAGTCTATACTCAACAGTCTTTGCTAATCCAGATATTCTATATTTGTTATATATTCTGTGATAAACAACTCTAGTCCTAACACACGAGAGACCATTATGACAGCTAATGTCTCTCATGAACAAGCAGTAAACATATCAATGCATCTAGCAGTAAATATAATACAAGGAATTTTCAAAACAGGAAGCATGTACTTATCTAGTCTTAAAATCAACACACTTTTTTCACAAATATTTCTTTAAATTTAAAATTCTATATCTCTTTTACCTCTTTATTATCCTACATGTGTGACCAGTACATTTTTGTACTTGCAGAAAATTTAGATTGCCTTTATTATACCTTTATAACAAGGGGAGTAACTCATGTAATGACAGCAGATCTGTCTGGGTACTAAATATTTCATGCCCATTAACATTGCTATCAACTTTATCAGTTGTTCAAATTAATGCATTATGACTAAAAAAGACTAATCACTGAGTGACTGGGCAGTTTATTATATATCAGGAAGCCTAAACTCAGCTTAAAGCAGACACATTCTTCATCATTCTACAAAAACACAATCATCTTGTGATTCAAATTATTTCCTCAAAAAGCAAAAATACTGAAGAGCTCTACATTTAAAAACATCTGGATTAACAAGACTTCAATTTCATGCGACTATAAATTTCTTAAAATACAATTTCAAAAATTATGTCCAGAGAAATATAATTTCTATAATATACTGGAAGGCTGCAAAAATACATGTATTAAAACTGTCCATTCAAGCGTTTCTAGAGGGGTTGGGTAATGATGAGCACACTATAAATATGATATGCCAGAACAAGTACCAAAAGATTACAAAAATATACAAACATGGTCTTACACAAACATGCAAGTCATTGCTTTCAGATCAGACTAGATATAAGTTACCGAGATACACACCAGTCCTATTTGCATGGGGGTAAGGGAGAGGGGAGCATACCAGTAAAATCTGGTAGGGAACGTGTTTCAGAAAACCTTACAGTCGGAAGAATTTATAGTGGGTGGCGCGTGGGGGCCCAAATCTACCAAAAAAAAGCTTAAAAAATGTTTTCTGGAAACTACTGACACAAAACATTATTTTAGGACAATAACAATCTGTCTGGCTGTACACAAAAGCACAGATTACCTACTTTGAAATGCTCTCTATTTTCTGTATTTTCTAGACAATCTATCATGAATAGTTATCCTTTTTTCTCTTCTAGTCTACTTAAGAATGTTAAAGATTGTAATCTATTGCAATAAGATGTATCAAGTAATACACTAAAGTATGTAAAAGCAATTACTAGCTTCAGACTCTCTCATGCAATAACCAACGCCTGCACTTTTCTAGTCATAATTTGTAAATGCAAACACACTAAAATTACTCCAATGAGGCAGGCATTTTTGATATACCATTGCTATATACAACTGAGCATGTGTTACTGTTCACCTCAATTTAGCAGCTACCTGCCTTAATTTTGAGCCGATTTTAGTGCATCCATACCTAGCTACTTAAGACTGGGTTGACTGTAGTCTCTCGCGCGTTTTCAAGATGAATAAGGGGTTAAGTACAGAACCTGATCTGATAGCTTTATGTTTGGCATCTAGATTCATACTGGTGGAGAGTTATGAATCACAACACTGGTTATTGCACAATTTGTGCTCAATTATTTGTAACTTTTTGTATACTCAAGCAAAGATATTCAGCTGTCTATAGATCAGTAAAAACTTTTGTAATTTTTCTACTCTCACATTGATTTCATTGAATTATATTCAAATGAAATACCAACACCTCACATTCAAGTATAAAATACTACAAAAATAATTACTTTATTGTACAATACAGTACATTTAGGTCATCTAGAAATACAGGCTTTCTGTTTGACACCCGCAATGAGTAACCAGTAATCATGTTTCAACTAAGACAAACAGGTGTGGTTTCATTGACTGAAAATAAACTGTTGTGGTAAAATTCTGTGTTAGTTTTTCTAGAATTTGAAACATACATGTACACCACTTTACTTAGAATGTAAATGCTTTGATCAGTTTTGAATCAACTGTATACACCACTTTTAAACTAATTACATGAAAAACTGTGATCTGCTGTGAATCAATCAGAAAGCCTAAAGAGGTATCTGTATGTATCAATGATTAAACAGATAAACTAAAACAAAGGGTATTTCATTAAGAGTTCTCCACAGTGAATAGTAAAATTTTATGACAAAACTTGGCCTTGTAAATAGTGCATGTACATATTGAGCAATCGAAAGCATTCTAAAACATCTTATAAAATCTACTATTTCATTACTGTAAATTGGCTAACTTTCGCGTAATCAAAATTTTACTGAGTGGGAAATTTGTAATATTTGTGAAAATAAATCAATCGTGAACATTATCCAATTTACGGTACTAATGTCCTTATTGTGATAGGTCTACTGAAAACATGCACATACTATTGAAAATTGGGGAAATTTCATGTTGTTTTCATTTCACTTTCATAATGTCAGGAAATTTTCTACCTGTCACATGCAAAAATACATAGTCATACAACTTGTACATTTAGTTAAGGGTAAATATTCACAATTACATCCAATCTAGGATATCAACTTATTGCCAAAATCAAACCATTCTGAAACTTTCCCAATTTACAACACTAAATTAACTCAGTATAAATAACAAGTACTGTAAATTAGGTTATTTTCATGAGACAAAATTTTCGCAATTTGTGGGCAGACAGACTTACTAGCAAATTCTATATTCACAAAAGGATAATTCTCGAAAGGTAAATCTATGTAAAACAAATCTTTGGCGCAATTTTTAAAATAAGTGAAATGGGAAATTCATGATAAAAGCAAAAATTAAATCATTGCGAAAAGTACCCAGTTTACAGAGTACATTATATATAATGCTGAGACAAGCTGATCAATGATGGAATATTTGGATTTACAGAAACAAAAATTCGGATAGTGATAAACTTTAACCCTTATTCAGTCAGTGAGTTCTGTGTCGGAATCCAGTGCAGGCATGTGTGAGCAGTCTACAGCCTACAGTGTTAACTCTGTCATTTGGTGTATATTTCATTGAGAACCCCTATGAACAATAAATGGGCATTGTCCATATTGTAAAATGGACAGTACATTACAGAAATCTAGTGGGGCAGTCTATTACAGAAATCTAGTGGGGCAGTCCATCACAGTCATGTAGTGGGGGCAGGGATTAACTTATAAATATGATATATACAGCAATTTCATCAATGAAGCCATTACTTTGTCTGTACAGTACAGATGCACCTGTCCTCCGTATCCAAATAAATAACAAAATACGGTCCCGGAAGAAATATGAAAACATAAAATGGACGTTAGCTGATATTTAAATGAATCAATAATTTAAAATGTTTGCAGAAGATGTATATGTAGCAGACTTTTTGGTTATGAATGTGATAATGAAACAAACATTATACAAGACTACACCTGGGATTTACAGTCAGCAGTACCATTATCTGATTATGCCATTTCAACACGAGAACATGCAGAACTTTAACGTAACTCTGGGATATAGTCTCACAGTTCAATAAATTTACCCTCCCTCCCCTCCAACAAAAAAGTCACGCAATACACTGAATCACAGACTGCCTGCCACAATGATAAACTTCTAGTCTTGCTGATTACCTGTATAATCAATTATGTTCAAACAACTTACAACCACTCTTCATTCAGTAATATTACTTTTGCACCATTGTTACCAACTACTGCCCATACAGTAAGCATAACTTTAAGTTGTAACTAGTAAATGTCCAGAAGAACCAGACAGGAATTTTTACTTAAAAGTTAAAGTGTAACTACCCTTAAACCTAAACTTAAAACATCTGTTTACATTTGGTCATTTTCAAATTACATGGCACATAAAACACCAAACCACCATCTAATCTGTGTTCTATAACAAAAACAACTTCTGTAAAGAAATAACTAACCTCAAAAAGATCTGACAGAGTTCAGGACCCAGCTGGACGAAACTTTAACCAACCTTTATCCTAACAGTCCATTCATTTTTATTAGAGTTGTATTTCTACATTCTGAGGAGACACTTTAAAACGAAAGTATCTTCCAATAAAGACAAAAAACTCTTAAGAGAAAATAAAAATATCTCACTTAAACTCGTATTTTCAGTCAACATTTATCTTACAGTTACTTTAACAGCCCGTTAAAATTTTGAACAACTGGACCCTGGTTAAGAATTTTATACTGGATTTTTTCGTTAAATTTGAGTGACTTCTACCTTTAGGTAAAAATATACATTAAGAATTTCCCGTAGTATTTCAGAGTTTCTTGTACACATTTCCCTACAGTGAAGATATTACAATATTAAAAAAAAACATATCTGAGCAAAAGGTATTTCAATTTTATAAACAGTCTCCATTCTATACTCTTTCAGTTCAATAAAACAAGTAACAAACAATAAACTGAAAGAAAACTCTCAACATTTAATTACTTATATATTGCCTTCTATGCCTTTAAAAGTTTATGATTGGTTACACTGTGAACAATAAATCTGGCAATTTTCCAAAACAGCACCCCCCATTAAAAAGCAGATTCATCAAAAGTAAAAATACAGACAAGTCCATTTCAAAAAATTAGGGTAAGGACTAAACCAATGACTGAACAGGGGGATATAGGATCATGAACAGTAATAGTTTTAAAAAGTGAATAATGAAATAATACCAGAATGATCACAAATCTTCGTACTGTGATCACTCGTAGTTTCATTAATATATAAAAGAGCAGACGTTTCTACTGGCACCATTTCCCAATGAACATTAAGGGGTTAGGGGTTCGGACATTGAAGGTAAAACACAGTGACAAATTATCTAATTCCTAGTAATGCAACTGACATATAATATGAACACTTCTTTAATAAAAAATCCCCTATTAGTATCTTGCTGTAGACTGAGTGATATTTGCATTGTATTCAATGAACTTTAGTACCTGAAAAAACTTCTTTTTCCACAAATCAAAGCTCACTGCAACAGAGCTTCCTTATATGAAACACAAAGTCCTCGGTGATCCTTATAACAGAGAATCAAAAAAAACTTTCTTTGGATATAAATCTAATTGTTGTTTACCAAATGTTCTTAAGAATCAATAAACTGTCTTAACATAAAAACATGTCGATGAATATTATGCACCTTAACATCATGTGCCAGCTGTTAAACTTCAACTGTCAGTTTCGACAGCAAGTACATTACACCATGAGCCTCGACAGCTGTTAAATTCTGAAATTTATCAGTGAAATAAATAAGAACGCAGTTTATAAAGATATTTTGAGAGCTAGTAACAGTGTATTTTGTGTCAAAATCCTGACAGTCTATATCATATCATTTCTCTAACAACTCTACAACAGTGACCCTAATTTATACATGTGAGCACAATTCCATTACATGGACTAAACAAGAGGCAAGATTAAAGTAGAAAAAACATACAAAAAGGCATGCAACTTACAGCATATAAAGGCATGTACTAAACTGAAATACAGTTTGAGCCCCACTGCGTGAGAACCAGTGGTTTGACTTCGCATGTACATGCATAGATTTCCGCTCAGTCTGTGTATCCACAGAGCACCTGACAGATCACATTACAAGTGGTAGGCTAGCAGTTTACACTATTTGCACAGTAAGCAAAATTTCAAGGGATGATCGAAAAACTGTTGTAAGTCCTGCATTATTTCATATAAGTTACAACAGCTTTTGTGGTCAAACATTGAAATGTGAAACCAATGGTCTCCACCCAGCACAGCTCCGCTGGAAGCCACGAAAAGAATGGGAAAATGTTTTACGCTGAATGAAGCACTACATCCTAATGTTTCTTAAGGACAGGCAAAAAATGTGAGGTGGCAAGAATACAAAAAAAATAAAATTCTTTAGCCATTTTTACAGAGGCAAATGCGTATAAGTTTTTTTCTTCTTCTTGAAAAGCATGTAAATGAACATATAACTAGTTTGATATGACATTATATAGATGGTACATATTAACAGGTTTCCCTTTAACTAGTGGTAGAGATTTTTATGATAAAACGTGATAGTAACACAGCCCTGTAATTACTTATTCAAGTAACTCAAAGATCTCTGGAAGCAAGGAGATTTTTTTCTGTTTTATATCTAAAATAACTACATTGTATTAAGGTGAAAACAGAAATATTTTAACAATCTAAAATTCCTTTTAGAAAAAAACAACAATTATATCAATTATAGCTCATCTTTGTCAAAAACTTTCATTGCAGACTTTTCCATCTTTCCAATTTCCATTACAAGAGCTGAGACATTTTTCTTTAGTGCACATACCTTAAACATAGCAGTAACCTTATTTTCTGATTAAGATTCTGTTTAAACATTTATACATATTTTTCTCACCAGTTCATTCTATGATTATAGTCCGATTTCGACCACTGAGCTGTGAATGTACTTTTAGCTTATTGTAAAACAAAGGTAAAAACCAAGGATAACCTAAAGATCGTAGCTCAAGGGTCAAATTCAGACTATAGCAGATCTGTTCAGAAGTATATAATTTAACTTAATGATCAATATGTACACATTCTGAATCTTATTCAATATAATGATACCTTATACATATTTATAGATGATAATCTTGTACAGTTCAATATTAAGCAAGTAACTATAAACAAAATCTTGATGCATATTTCATATTCAACTACCATATACATAGCTTGGATGAGTTCTATTCAAACTTATTCTTCTTTCCATCTAACTCCTCACTATCTTAGACCCTAGGTTTACACCTTGGGTATTTGCTAACTTCTACTTGAAAAAGCTACAAGTTGCTATCATGATCCTTTTGTCCAATCACAGCGATAAGCACTGGTCACATGACTGATCCTGACCAACGAGCTTTCACATTTCTCCTATCCAATCAGAAATATGCTTTGCTTATGAAGCTAGCCAATCACAGGTATGATCAGAAAATGAACTGACCAATGGATGAAGTTGTCTTATAGATTATATGGTTAACCATGAATCATGTATTCACTCCTAATGCACTTCTTGTTTGGCGTATTTTTTCTAGTCTTTTTGTAAGATGTTTATTCTGATTTTGTAATTCTTCTATCTGGTTTTGGCACTCTCTCAACTGAAAATATACAGTTACATACAAACTTAAATCACAGAACGTATCAACTTTAGTCACACAATGGCAATCTCAATAGGATAGGATACCAATACAAGAATACCATTGATGCAAAGCATCAAAGGGCGCCGAAAAATAGTTTTGTACATGTGTGGCGTTAGTTTGATTTGAATGAAAAATTTTATGAATATTTGCAGAAAACATTTAAAATCATGGTGGTTTTAAAGCTGAAAAAA
>JAUMHA010204712.1:0-16019 GCA_032359765.1 Saxidomus gigantea | reverse complement strand
TCAAAACAGGGGGAAGAGTTGTTTCCGGAAATGTTTTAATCATTACCACCGGAAGTCGAAATCCAAGATGGCTCCTGTAACGGAGAACCTTAATTCAACTTGGACGTATATATATTGAAATTATTGTAAATTCATTTTACACTTTATTCATCAATAATTTTTAATTAACGTGTAACTTAAGGACGGGAAAAACCCGGTTTTTCCCGTATTATTAGGCCTTCAGTCTTCGTGATTTGTTAGAAAGCATCTAAACTCCACACAGTGCTTTACTAACCGGTAAATTACTGAAAAGTAAAATATATTTCCTAATTGTTCTATAGTTGTCTGTTATGCACTGGTATATTATATCATGACCAGCTCAATGATTTCAGTACATATATCAGATGAAACATTTAAATGAAACCGAGAATTACCCGGTATCTTCAAAGCAGTAGCACAGAAGTAGCATCGATGGAAGTACAAGATGCGACAGTAGTAGCAGCAGCACCGACTGCGGCAGTAACAAACACGTAATCAGAAACAGCAAGCGAACACCCTGAAATATTTTGGATGAATTCAGTTCAGCAACGGATTGATAGGTTTCACCAGTATCTTGTTTTAAATGTTACTGTACTGCAGCACTTCGACTCAACTATAACAAAAAAAAATATTCTCAGCTTTAATCCTGGCGTACTCTTTCCTACCGAATCATTGACACAAAAATTCGCGTGACAATATTATGCCGCAACAAACGCTAACATATCTAAGTCACAGGATCACTTTGAATTCACTCTAAAACAATGTTGACATATGCCTTTCTTGCATATTGAAGTTGTTTCTTCAAGAAAAAGAGTTGCCAGTCAGAAAGCCTTTCTTTTATTTTGCAATATCATTGATAAAAAGACTGCGCTATGTTTCTTATATGTACTTATCGATTTAAAAAGCTATGTTAGGAAGAATGTTTTTGGTACAAATAAAGGTCATTTCTGTCAGTAAGATATTTTCTTGATAAAATGAGAAATACTGGTAAATGTGATCCTGGGACTTGAAGCGATTAGAGCAGACTTGCTAATGTAAGCGGAGGATCCCTGTGAGTCACGGCAGAATTGTTCTGCGATCCCGACCGATGAAAAGAAACAGTTTAATTACCTAGCCCAATGTTATTGATTAATTTCCAATGATTTCATTCATATTCCTATCGTTGAATTTGATATACCGTGAGATTTAAATTTCCTAGGATTTAAAAATGACAGGTTTCATAATGTACCTTCCGTTCTTTTTGCGAGTCCGTGTCAAGCATTACTGGTGTAAATATGAGATGCTATTTCAGAAACGCTTAACAAAACAAACCCCACCAAAATTGCATATTTTTGGTGAAAAATAATACTATACGCCAAAATGGTGCAGAAGGTACTAAGCAGAGAAATATTTACCTTTTTATCAAAATGTACCTCATACCCAGGGTCCACCTATCGGCAACAGCTATCGAGGCATAATTTGTCGCACCTCTCACCTTAATTTGGCAATCAAAATTACTATTTGGCAAAAAATGGAGGGTGACATCTCTTATTAATGAAAGCGCTGTAAGCGCTACAGATTGCTTGGTGGAAATATGGTCCGCATCATTTGTATATGAAGGCGATTGGTAGTTATATTTTATAGTAAAAAAAATAATGTCAAGCTAAATGCAGTTAGAAGGCGCTAAATATCACAGAGTGAGAAAATGTGCACCATGACCGGGACGCGAACTCATGGCCCTTCGCCTACAGAGATGTAAGGGCGAATGCTCTACCGACTGAGCTAACAGGCCTATTCAATTTTGATTAAGTCCGTATCGTTACATGTGCATCATGAAAATTAATTCTTGTTTTTCTTGCAAAATATATTTCTCGAAATATTGACCGTTATTCACCTGTTGAGAAAGTATATTATTTACTCCAAACTAATTATCAACATTAGTTTGGAGGTAACAATATAATATTTCAAAAGATATTAACTATTTACGTAGTAAAATTATAAAACCATTCAAGAAAGACTGAAAATACAAAAGTATCTCATGGACCTTTTTCATTCGGTACTATCAAATTAAAAGGTGCCTTACATAGTAAATTTCTCAATTCAAAAAAAGTTATACATTCTACTTGGCATTTCACTGGCGGTTGAAAAGTTACCAATTTACAAAAGAAAATTCTTATTTACTTGTGGACCTCACCTTTAAACAACCCAATTGAGTCACGACAGGTTTACGTCGATACATATTTAGCAAAATCAATATCAGATAAAAAAGTATGTCAATAAACTTTAAAAATATGATTTACCGGATTTTCCAATGCTTTTAATAGGTGCTGTGTCCAAAATATAACTCTTTATTTGCGTAGCTAAATAAGATTTGTTTTTACCTACTTTATTGGCCAATCAAATGTTTCGAATGGAAGCGCGGTGAATTGATAGACTGCATATTGATAACTTTCCCATACGAGTATACTGTATGCATGTAAATAAAACGTCGTTTATCTTTGTTTAAAATGTGCAATTGGAAAAATAGGAAAATGAATATAAATCTCTTTAGTTTTATAAGCGTTTGCTTGGGACTTTCGTTATGTGACACATACCCAACAAATAGATTTACTTTCAAAGTAACTCGGGATGGAAGAGAAAGAGTATTTCATGGATTGAAGGAATACAATTTCACTGAAGTATCTAAGGTAAGGATATCTTAAGTTCGGGACATGATTTAAATGAAGATTTTACTTGCTAACATCATTTTATGAAGGGTAATGTTTATCGATCAAGTATCCGACGTACATGTTCATAATAAGTTGCTTCAGACCTTTCCTGTTCTTAGAAATAATAAGGTATACTTCAACGAAAACGAAAATTGAAATACTTACCATGCCAGAAGCATGTGAATAATAGAAGTGACATTTGAAAGTTTAAATACATACTCGACTGCGCATCGCAACTTCTGTTAACTGATTAACATTACTCATGTGATACAAAACCATCGCCGTAATTCAGCAATATATTTATGTTTGAATCGTGAAACATTTTGCCATTCTTTGAAAATAATTCTATTTTTTTGTTTTAAACAGCAAGTACAAACCTTCACCCTTGTTCATTATTTGGCAATGATATACACTTAATATCAATATATATTAACAGTCTTAATAAATGCCCTCTACTTATATCAAATTCAGTTTAAAATATTTTAAATGCAGATACAGACCAGAAACAAAATTGCATGTAGTAATATTTGAGTACTTAGTGTGACATTGACATTGGGAGTAGATAGGCTGGCTGTTGTGCATGACACACCCTTTGGAGTATGGATAACCATTGTGTGAAATTATATCAAAATCGGTGCATGCAATCCATATGGAAGATACGCACCTGAAACGAAATTGCAGACGGACGAAACAGTGCAAACTTCAAGTCGCCAAACAAATCATATAACTGTTCGGTTGGGGGACTAATAATTAAACCTTGTTCAATACTTGGCTGTGATATGCACTCAATATCTTTTAAAAATAGATAAACAGTCATAATAAAATGTCCCGTACAATGTACATACAAAAAATTAGCTTTACAAATCATTGAAATGCAACGGTTGTTAATACAAATCAAACCTTATCAGTCGAGAAAAACAAAATACTTGATCACTTCAGTAAACATTTAAGAAATAAATTAGTCAATGTCAAAATCATTGAAAGATATAATTGATCTATGGATCTGACGGGTATTATGTCGTAATTGCAATTTGGAAAATTAAAGAACACCATTTTTTTCTGTTCCTAGATTTAATTCAACAAGTGAACTATAAAATGCGAGCATAATTGCATTTGTGAACGTCAGCAATTTTGCAAATGATGAGACAAATCCACTGATCAAAACCTATGACTTATTTAAAGGTTGCGATTTTAAGGTGTTAGGTATATATAAGGACATTCAAAACAGTGCAATGACTGAAAATGACCGAAAATGGCACAACGAATTACACTTTACAGCAAGCATGGAATTTCAGTAAATATATATTGGTATATAGAAAGGAAATAGAATGATTTTCAGAGATAGGTCTTTCTTTGCAGATAACACCTACCACCTCGATATTTGAGTACAGAGGTAACATTCAACCATCTCGAGTTTTGAGGGAAGTAAAACATATTTACCAAAATGAGGTAATTGCTGTCACTTTGCCAGACTTTTATAATATAAAAAAATCGTACAGATATTTACACAATACCAAGAGAGCTTAACATGTTAGGATATTTACCAAGAATATGAGAATACAGTTGGATCTCAATGATCGTACTCGTACTGATGATTTTTCTAATATTTGCACACTGCTGTATAATTTTTGCCAATGCTTGTTTTAGTCAGCTCTTGGCAATGTTTTCAAAAGTAGGAAATACTGGAATCGTACGATTCAGATAAAAAGCGTCGACGTTGGCAGAAATGCAAAAATCTGATAGAGCGTAACTCTTTAAAGAGTGGTACTACAAAAGATAATGTCTTGCTTAAGGAGATTAAAAAAAAACAAATCATGTGGTAAAATCGTGTGTTTGTTTATGCTTCAGATACTAGCTTGCGAGCCAGTGAAGGTGTACAGAGGCACGCTGAAACCAGTGGAAGTTCCAACGAACATGGAAGACGACTCATCCGATTATGAAAACAAAGGCGTAAAAAAACCTCTCGCATTCTTGAACAAAATCTTAAATAAAATAATACATGTCTTAAGCTTTATCTCTTTTCTTTTATTGAAGTAAGATTTTTTTTTTTCAAGTTTTGCTTTCATTTTCAAGTAGTTAATACAAATACATTTTTTTGTCTTACATAACAAGTAAAGGACAGCCTTCATTATAAAAACTATCTGTAATACTTATTGTATTTATTGTTTATACTATTTGTTTATGCATCTTATTTTATCAGTTTTAATTTCAGTCAAATCTCGTTTGCAATGACTACTATGGGTTCAATACATCAGAGGTCTGGATCAAGGGGATAACCGGTAAAGGAGTAACCGTCGGTGTCACTGATGTTGGAATAAATACTAACCTTATAGACTTGGAAGGGAACATTGTAAGTTACTTTGTTACATTGAGAAAGAAGGGAACATTTGAGAAGATAGCAAATGTAAGCAACAACACTGAATATTTGATTTCAATTAGTGTAGGTGTGCGTTATTTCCTAGTTTTATGATAAAAAATCTCCGTAATACATGTGAATATTGCCTGATAAACGTTGTATCGTTTGTTTTATGAAACAAAGCTGAATGCAGCCGTTGTGATTTGTGAAAGGGTTATATAAGTTAATGTACTTTGTCTTGTGCTTCTGAAAACTGGAAAACACGTAGGACATCTTGTTTCAAAGATATTTAGAATTGTTAAATTGATTCTTTATTAACATTCTAAAACATTTAAATTTCAGAATAACGAATTGTGTAGGAATTTTGTGACTGACAGTGACAATGTGAGTCCAGAAAAATTCCATAACTTTAAGGATAAAGCACCACATTTTACAGAGTAAGTGAATAAAATGATTGAAATGCATAAGCTTACGATTTTGTATACTACGTTTTACTATTTCATCTAAGGTTTAACTATTCAATTAGTTAGTGGCCAATTTATGCTTATTACTTAGAAATTGTATTTTAAATATTGATATCTATCAACATCATTTGCGATACAATGACCCATCAAATTACCGCAAGTTTTAGAAAAAAGTAATGTCTTTAATTCAATTGCATTTTTAAGTGTTTTATCCTAACGTATTGAAGTCTATTGACGTGTTTCCATACGTAAGGTTGTCCTCATTATAAAAAACTTCTAGTTCTAAAAGAACAATTTACCCTGACCTTAAGGAAGAACTATTTTCTAGATCTCTCAACTTTAGAATGAATGCATTACACGACTGACTGGGTGACTCTGTGAACTTTACGACTCCGACAACATGCTTTTGAACTTTGAAAGCAGTATTAGTGAAATCCAGCAGAGATGTATATGAGTGACTGCTGATAATTTCTTCAATAAACATTTCAGTCATGGTAACAGAGTGGCTAGTGTAGTGGCAGCAACAAAGGCAAACAACTTTTGTAGCGCTGGTATTGCTTACAATGCCTCTATTGTTGGTAAGAATAGTTATATAAAGAAGTCGGTGCCAAGATGACATATATAGAAATAATTTAAAATGCAATACATGCTGTAATAGCCAAGCTGTAGTCCGTAGCCAATCTACACTTTTACGCGTTTAAAGTGATAAGAATATGCTTTGAAAAGGTTTAAAGTAACAATAAAAAGTGAACAACATAATTTTAAGAAAAGCACTTATTACTTATTTATACTAATATTTATACCTAAAATACACACTTTACAACTTTTCTAACACTGACAGTAGCATGTTCCCTATAAATGTAACTTTAAAACTAAGATGTAAAGGTGAAATTATCAGGGCAATTAACAAGACGCCTGGTGTCAATCAAGTGACTTCAATACCTCAAAATTCGACTTTACCTACGACAAATCAATGCACGTGGAGAAGGTTTGAATGGATTCTTTTGTTTTAAATACTCCTACATCAACAATGGGGTGGGATCATCGTTGGCGTCATGTCAATTGCAGTTATAGACAGACAGACAGACAAACAGACAGACACGTTTACTAAGAAGCCCATGTGGACACAATATTCATAATTATATGGACAAATAGTGGCATACATTTACATGTAAATACATATATGTGTACAATTATCTTTATACTACAGACAGTGACAAGAATCTTAACAAAAGAAAAACATCACCGGAGAAGGCCAGATATTCCTAAAATACCTGCCTAACTAACATATAACACCTATGTAATATAAATTTTAAATCTGCAAAATTGTAAAGTGGACGAGGGGGTGTTTGGAATAAGTTTAAAAATCTACAACTTGTAATACATTTCTGTTTTTAATTTTGTATCTGAAAATATTTAGTTTAGTTTTCTATTATTGCCTTGAAAATTTCTTATAATTGGCTTGTAAAGGTAAAGCGAAAACAGGTAATGCTAGCGTTAGAAAAGTTGCAAAATATATATGAAAACTATTACAATTTTATTCCTAATTTACATTGAATATAGTTTAAATATTTATTTTTAATTCTTTTCACTGATAACAGAAATTATTCAGTACTTATGCTCTCTCACATGTTTTAATGCATTTATTCTATTTAATTTCGTTATTCTTCAGCACTGAAGATATTCAATGTCACACTTGACGAGTATGGCATCTTTGCGGTGCAGACTTCATCAGATATTACTGCAAACGCTTTAGGTTACCATAGGGATACACTTGATATATTAGTAAACGCCTGGGGACCGACACAGTTTTTTGGCGAATTAGACCTAGCTATAACAGAAGCCTTAAAATATGGCGCAAATTGGGTACGTTTTCTCTATTTTAGCAAGAAGAAATGTTTTGGCTTTAAGTGTTCGAGGTTTTAAATAATCCTGCTTCTTTATAACAGAAACATTTAATTTTCCATCACCTGTAGACTACGTATCAGTTACGTGTGTTTATGCATGGTAAACTGTTTAATTAGCATTAACTGAAGCAATATATAAAGGAAAATAAGATGTTTTCTTCCGGCTATGAAGAAGAAAGAAAGCGGGTAACATTTTGTGATATTTCCTGGTGACCTACTTTTTGAATCGAAATGAACAATTTTCGAACACGACATAGAGATCATCAATGCGTTACCTTAAAAAAAACAGTAAAAACACTATGTTATCTGAAATGTTGAATTATTGAAGTGTTAGTCATTGTTATTGGAAGGAAATAGAACTATAGAAAATTCAATTCCAAGTAGACCTTTAAAACCTCAAAACAACTTTTAGCATAGGTCAGTTATATGTTTGTAGCTCAAAAGAAACTAAATAAATATGAAATTGTTTCCAGGGCAGACGAGGACATGGAACCATATACCTGGTACCTTCAGGTCCAGCTGGTAACGAACTGTCTAACAATATCCATACCATTACAGTAGCTGGTATGGGACAGTTTGGTACTATCCCCCAGCATGTACACATTGATGCAAGTGTAATCACATCAGGCCTTTGGGAAGGAAACGCTCTATCGTCAGTATCTATGGTAAAACCTCGGAGTTGGAAACCTTAACTAAATTTGCACAAATTAATGTGTCATCTAGACAACCCATCTTTAATAAGTTTTAATAGTCACGAATTAAAGATATATATCAATAGAGAGGAATTGTATAAGAACTGCTTGATTGTTCATTTATATTTTATTTTTGTTGAATTACTTTATGGCTTTTATACTTGAATATTTATTTACTAACTCAACCAAACACTTACTAAACTTTGTATACTTTATGCATATACACATAGAGCTACAATGTAAGTTAATGAGTTGATGGTTAGAAATATAACATTGTACTTGACTCTTTAGTTAGAATCGGAAAAATATGCTTTTAAAAATTGCAGTCGTTTCACTAAAATTATTATTTTCTTTCAAATTAATGACATATTAGATCACCCAGTATATTGAATAAGATTCATTAGAACACGACAAAAGGATAAGAATCAAATAAGACATTTTATAAATCAGCAATAAGGTTTATTAAAGGAAACGTTGAACGTCGCACAGTTCTGGAAAATAACATAATGTGTCACACAATAAAGTTTCGGACAATCCAATTATTATATCTTCAAGAACCCCGTAAGTCGTTTTTTTAGGTTTTGACATTTTGGTACCGTTGTACTTGTCTCATCAAGCTCTTTATGATGACGTTGTCTGTTTTATTATGGAACTAATGCAAATCACTTAAAAGCTAATTCCATAAACCCGTAAGTCACTGATCTTCACTGAAATTTCAAACTTCAAGCTCGATTTTCTCAAAACTTAAAAAAATGACTGACGGGTTTCTTGAAAAAAGGCGACGATATGATTAAGTTAGAATTTATCAATTGGTCTGGCTGTTCAGTGTTCTCAAAGAAAGGATAGAGGAAAGTAAAAGAACCGTTAGTAGACTGGTGTAAACTGTAGATATCTAACCAAAAATTATTTATAAATAATGTACCTTTGATTGTATGCTGCCTTTTCTTTTATGGTACCGTAATTGTTGACGATACCACGACCGTCTCCTAAATAGAAAAACGCGAGAAAACTTTCGATCGTCACTAGGATAAAGTAAATACGTCGAAGAAACAGACAAGCACATCCTTAACCTCCGTTCGCTGATTTCAAAATAAATATCCTAAATACAAACAAATATTTATATGATGTTCAAAGGTACGATTTATAATTTTATAATTGATACGCAATATTAAAATACCCTCCAATATTTCAGGTAACAACTTCTCACAACGACAAGTGTATAGACAGCTTTAAAGGTGTATCAGCAGCTACAGCACAAATTGCCGGCATAATCGCTTTAGGTTTGCAGGCAAAGTAAACATATAATATTTTTTAAGCTTTTGTGCGTGTAACACAATATAAAGTACCGCTTTACGTTGCTTCGAATACCAGGCCCGATGATTATAAAACCTTGCTCCACTCAGTTGAGCATAAGCTGTTTTTCACTTATAGCTTTGTCTATATGAAAAACAAAAGGAATGCAATTTTGAAAGTCATTTAAGACATATTTTTTATAAATTTATTACATGTTTTAATGACATATTGAGTCGACGTCAAGCATGAACAGTGTTTTAGAATCATGGAGGCTGGCTCAATAACATCCAAAGACGGTTTAGTTGCTATTTTTTTTTTTTTTTGGAAGGCTTTGAATGAATTCGATCTGTACACATATTGTTGTTTTATTAGAATATTTCTGTAGTAATCGATTGCATTAAAACATGAACGAAAGTTTCTACAGCAAATTTCTTTATTTCTTTGATAAATCTGTAGTAATTATATGTGTCATAAGTGGACACACCTCTGCTGACTTAACATTCCTTGCACTTTAGACTCAAGAGACATATTGAGTTTTGTGTTGTCCGATGTAAGACATGTTTGTTAAAGTCGGGTTAATAAGTAATTCTGTGAGTTCCCTTTTTATACTGTATATTATTTTCTTATAAGCTTCGGAGTAAAAAATGTTCATGCCGTACTACCAGGAGTAGCTTGCTATAAATCTATTTCTTTATTTAGACAAATTAAAAGTTTTAAGATTAAGCCCGTTGTTTTTAGTCTTACACATTTAAGAGTTAAATATCAAGAAAAAATAGAGATAACACCGTTCTGACGGCATTCTACGGCTTCAACTGTAAGGTAACGGCGGCAAAGTTCTCAACATAATTATCATCTTCAAGAATTTAAATCAAAGAACAGCTGCAAGTTTATTTCGTCACTCTATAAATGCAAATTGCTGTCATGGTTTAATATGTCACTCAGTAAAATTCATTCAATGCAAATCATAATGTTGAGGACTTGATTTTCAGTCCATTACTGTCAAAACGCGATGTAGTGCATCTTCTAGTGCGTGCCTCTGATCATTCTGGACTCGAAGAAACAAAGTCTTTCTCTCGGAATGCTGCTGGAATATACTGTAAGTATAGTAGTTAACCCCTTTAATGAATGTTTCACATCAGTATCAAAAATGGTTATGCAGATATGTCCATAATAGTGCAATGTACTAGTTATTGGAATACACTGTTAATAAACAATGTACTAGTTATAGAAGTACACTATTACTAAATAATGAATTAGTTGTCGATGTGCACTATTAGTTAACAATGTACAAGTTGTCTAGTCAACAATATACTTGTCGTGGGAATATACTATTGGTAAACAATATACTTGTTGTCGATGTACTTAATTAGTAAACAATGTACTAGTTGTCGAGGTACACAATTAGTTTACATGTACTAGTTACCAATGTACACTTTAAGTACACAATGTCCTAGTTGTCGATGTACACTACTAGTAGACAATGTACTAGTTGTTGGAGTACACTATTAGTAAGCAATGTACCAATTGCGGGAGTACACTATAAGTAAACAATGTACTACTTGTCGATGTACACTATAAGAAAACAATGTACTTGCCGTCGAAGTACACTAAGTTAGTATACGATGTTCTAGTTGCGAAAGTACTCTGTTATAGTTATAGTGTATGCATGCACTTCAATAGTACGTCAAAGCTCACGGGTCAAAATACTGCTGTAGTACAATACTTGTTTGAATACACCGTAAATATACCAGCTGCTGTAATACTATGGCGAGCCGCTTTACTATCTTGTAAGTGTCTACAAGAAATATTTGTTTTATAGAGATATCTCTGTAAGTTATAAAGATCAGTTGAAAAAAGAGATATATTTTTAATGTCAAGATACAGCTCTATATCTTGTAGAGATTGCATTATAATTTTAAGAGCTATATGTATAAGTTCTTTGAAGATATATTTTTATGTGAAAGTGATGTCTCTACTGTATATGTTTGAAATACAACACTTTAAGATCAAAAGCTATATCTCTTGTTTAAACAGGGATCTATCCGTTTTTAGATAACTCTGTATGCAATAGTGCTTGCACTTTATTTTATAGAGATAGCTCTGTAACGGTAAGTGTTTGCAGAATTAACAAAAGAAAAAAGTTTTTATTTGGCGTCAAAACTGTACAATGACTGATCCTCGAATTTTTTAAAGCGGCACTATTGTGCCGCGTCTATATGGAATGCTGTTAGCTTATTTAAACCAGCAGACGGTCATTTTACAGATTTAGGAAAAAGTGTGTTTTACTATTTCCGATCTAGTAAGATATCTCTCACATTCATCTTTGCCTAGAAAGCTATCGTTATTTAAGAGCTAGCTGTGTAAGTTAAAGAGATATCTCTTTAGCATATATTTTATCACTCTAAGCATGACCTGCTATCGCTGTATCGTATACTGCTATTTCTTTTACGAAGAAATATATCATCTCTTTATAAAAAGAGCTACAGAACGGATATAGCTCTTTAGAATGAAAGCTATCTCTACGTAAAGGGATATCGCTTTAACTAAAGTGATATATTTGTAATTTGTGATTATAAATATATCGCTATAAAATCAATAAAATTAATGTTGTGACTGAAAACACGGCTCATTATATAATACACTGCTTGTAAAGACGTTTTGCCGGAGTACACTGATAGCATAGCATACCATTTGCTGGAATACACTGTAAATATACTATCTAGTTCTTTTTCTGTAAGCCATCTTAAAGTGACTGAAATGCATTTTTTAAAACTCGAATTGAAGGAATACGGCTTTTTTAGTATATGACTGAACTGGTACCGAGTATACAATCCTATTTAACTCCTAGGTAAATGCAGCTGTTTGTCTTGATTATATTTTCAGTTCATGACAAACTCGGAGCTGGTTTGCTAAATGCCCTTGAATTCGTCACAGGAGCTCAGCAACATAAACCTTTACCAAAACTACTGTCTAAAAAACTTGCTTGTACACATTCAAGGTAAGTCTGTTTTACATGTGCATTTTGTTGATTTACACATGTAGATATGACAAGTGAACTATGCGATAAATCTATGAGAGTGTCCGATAAGTTTATGAGGTCAGGGCTACAACCTTAGGTAGAGGTCTACTATGAAATGTCACATGCCAAATATCTAAGCTCTAGGCCTTCCTATTCTTGAGAAAAAGAATTTAATATATTTTCAATAAATTGCCATAGCAACCAGAGTATTCTATGGCATTTAATAATTTGAACAACTATAGGAGGGGCTACATGCAAGGAACATCCCTGCCAAGTTTCATCAACATTGGCCCAGTGGTTTTCTGGAGAAAATGATGTTTGAAGGAAAATGTTTACGGAAGTACGACGTATGCCGGACGGAATGCGATCCAGTTGAGCTAAAAAGCTCCAAAGCTATTCATAGTTACTTAGTTGATTAAAACCCCTAAACACAATTGCTATTAAAAACTCATATAAGTGGTTACTGAATAATGCGTGTGCATGATATTATCTTGCATGCAAAACTTTAACCAAATTTTCTTAGTAAAACAAGGGGCATACTCTGAATTTATTTCATACAAGAGTTATCTAACTTGACAGTCTGAAACCCTTTTAATGAAGTTTCAAATCAGTATCAAAAACGGTTATGCTGATATGTCCATAATAGTACCTTGCGTGCAAAACTATAACCAAAACTTCAACGCCGACGCACAAGTGACTGTAACAGCCCTCCTTATTCTTCGAATGGCCGAGCTAAGATCGTTGTTGATAAAAACATCCTTTCAAAACATATACATTGTACATCAACATGTGCTTACAAAGTTAAAGTTTGAACTGTTTGACGAGGAAAAGTAGGTAACAACAATGTGCAAATCTTCAGAAAGCATAGAAAACACATTACATACGTCATATTTATCCAAAGAGTGGCATAATGAAACTAAACATCATAATGAATTATCTAAAGCTTTATGTAAAGGGTCGGGCAACTTTCTTTTTAAATATATTCGTTTCAAAATAAAAAAAAAACAACTTGTTTTTCAATTAAAATAGTCATCATCAGCACATACAACTGTTTGAGTTCTGCTATTCGTGTGATGAGTTATCAAACTCTAGCTGCTTGACTACCATAGAACATGTGGAAGTAACGTTTCATTTAAAAACAAACACCAACTACCTGCGTATGGAACTGATATCTCCGCATCACACTCATTCAGTCCTTGTGAACCACACACTGTTAGAGGTAACTGTTTTTTGCAAATATGTTTAAATGCCACAATCAGCCTTATAATGGATGACTGTCCTGTCAAAAGAAAATTAATTAAAAGATCATGTTATATATTTTTAACTGACTTAAAATAGCTAGACGTAAAAATTTCCTAAAATTATATTTACATTTAACGCGAAAACTAAACAATACAAAACATACTTTTAAATGCCAAGATGAGTAACATGATACTGACAACAATATCGTGTGTCTTTTAAGGGACTTGAAATTATGATGTTAGAAATCGACATTTTTATTCCTTTGTCACATATTTCCGCGACTAGAAAACTCAAGGTAAAGTATCTAAAATTTTTTATAAAAGTGCTGAACAAAAGGACACAAGATATTATTGTCAGTATCATATTACTTATGTTGGCATATAAAACGGTGTTATGTGTTGTTGTTTTTTTGCGTTAGGATGTAAATAGAATTTTAAGCAATTTTAATGTCTAGCTATTTTTATTTACTGTCCTAACATTTCTTTACATATGTAAAATAAAGACTCTTTAATAACATTTATTAATTTTGTCCAAAGTTTTATTGAACTGCATGTATTTTGCCGTAAGAGAGACTTTGACTTTTTAGTGTTCTACCTTCCCATCCACTTTGGTACTATGGAAGGCCCATTATGTCAAGTTCACCGTAAATTTCACAATGTCCTGCACATTATAACGGCATTAACTTCCGTATTTTCAGAGTGAAAGGAAAGAACTTTCGTCAACCCAAAAACGAAAACTGATATCTGTCCGTTTTTGGGATGAGGCACCATTTGGGAAATGGAAGTTCAAGTTAGAAACTCACGAGGACATTAGTAAGGAAACTGACTAGTTATATAACATATCAATACATGCATATTATGTCACTATTCGTGTAGGGTATCCAAATGTAAAAACATTAGTCAAATATGAAAGTTTTACCTATAGGGTAAAATTATTTCACAGTTCGGCATGGGGCTCTACTGTGCATATATTGAAAAAAATTCACATGTGGCTGTTTAAATTTGGTGTTGTTGTTATTGTTTTAATGGGTGTGGTGTTCCTCTCCTAGGACATTGCCATTTCAAAGCTTTATCTTTTTGTTTCAATGGGTTTCCTAATTTCTAGGTGGGCTTGGTACTGCAGTATGTGGTTGCAATTTGTCTACATGCGGATCTTTCCTAAAATAAATACAAGTCACAATCGGCATTAACTAATATTTTTCTAATACTGATTGCGATCTGTTATGGAACTTGTATATGGCAACTGGTAATTCCAAACAAAGAGTTTCCCTTTGATGATTTCCTTTTAAATTCTAGTGTTTTCTGTAATAACAAATTCTACAAAACGTAAAGATATTTGGACGTTCCCCAAAAATAAGCTGTTTGAAAATACCAGACTTCGGAAACAAAGAAGATAAAAAGCAAATCTTTTTCCAATGAACATCATTTATTACTAAAGGCTTATCTAATATATCTTAATGTAACATATTATAAATGTATAAACTATTCTGTGATATTTACCGAAACATTTGACCATACTTCTGGTCAGTATTTTTCAGGGGTCTTGCATAGGGTGTTGGAAACTTTAATTGTACTCATATTTCTCCTGCATGAGATCACCCGTTACAGTTTTAATGCCATGATTACGCCTCTGGTTTATATTTTCAGGTGAAACACTAGTCCGTAATATCTCGTTGAAACTTTATGGCACAAAGAGGGACATATCAAAGAATTTCTTCGGCAACATAGAGGCTTGTGAAAAAGCCCATACAGAACCAGCAACATCTGGAAACACCACTCCGTCAAAAGTGCAAGAGACAAACGTCAGGCACTCAGCAAACAAAACCATACATATTTTGATCCCTTTTGCTATTATTATAGCTATTGGTTTAATAATCTTTGCCCTGAAAAAGGGTAGTATCCATGGTATACCTTTTTCAAGATCTGAAGTGTCTTTACTCTCACAGGGTCAGCGAGTCACTCGCTTTGAGCAACAAAATGATACATTTGAAAATGCATTGATAGAAAGACAAGATGCATGAGTATTCGCCACAGTTGCATCAAAACAGTTTGCGTTTCAGTTCAATTTCCTACGAATATACCTATACCAGATGTGTTCGTAAACGAAGTCGGGTTAAGCTCCTTTTATTGTACACAACAGTAAGTATTTTTATTGCAAGAATAGTAGTCTAGAATTGAACTTTACAAATCAATACAATGCCCTTAATTGTATCCCAATAACTTTTAAATGAGGTTTCTTTTTTTTAATCATTTATTCAACAATGATTTATACATTTATTTTCATACAAATACAATATCTGATGTTAAACTCCCTTGGTAAATATGCTGATTCACGCTTAACA
>JAUMHA010204490.1:0-16021 GCA_032359765.1 Saxidomus gigantea | reverse complement strand
TCATTATGTTCAGCTAGTAGTTCGGTTTTCTTAGAGGAAAGTCTCGGTCATTATGTTCAGCTAGTAGTTCGGTTTTCTTAGAGGAAAGTTTAAAATGGTCGTGGGCTTAACGTGTAACTTTTTCCATGTTTTAATCGAAACAATGATTAAGCAAACATATCGCTAGATCCAATTCAATGGCAGTGTCTAGCAATCTAATGTATTTTTGAATCAAGATATTTTGTAAAGATGCATTATTTACAGATGCTATATATAAAATGTTGGTTGTTTCGAATTAAATTTAAGATTTAAACTTCAAGATGCAGCATTTATCATTATTTATGTAGTATACATGTATCAAGTACAGATGGTAAATGCATGTTTCAAACAAACCATATTGTGTTAACTATTAACTTCGTTTTATAATAAAGTAATGTATTGCATATTTCCATGTCAGTATACTATTTCGTGTTGATAATTTGTATAGCAACAGTCTACCGATACCCATTTTGATACGTAAAAGGAAACTTTGGAATATTGATTAAGTGATCATTGTTAGCTATTATACAAAAATCTCGGTGAAACGAAAGAACTTTCTAGGGAACTTGATATTTCCATGCATTATCATATTGCATATTTATCAAACTACAAATGCATTGAGACAATAAAAGAACGTTATTGCCTTTGTTTCTACGGGCGCACTGTTTACTTCAGCTACAGAACAAATGAGCCAATTTGCATTTGTTTCTGACTCAGCCAAACAATGATTACAAAGTTTTTCGCTAAAATGTAGCGATCAGCAATCTTTCCATAATACCAGTTGTTTCCAAATTTCAAATTTCCCATTATACTTTACACTAACGGACGATGGAATTTGTCTTGGAATAAGATAATTGTATCCGACCAGATAGATTCTTTATGTTGTTAAACATTTTCTTAGCCCGGACAAATGCAGGATCAACGCGAACAGATCTAGACGTCGAAATCTTTGCATACAGTAAGTGTCGATGGGTAAATGCTTATGCTAGTTTAGACTATGGGCTATCAAACATGACACATAGTAATAACGATTTATTTCAACTGAGCTAAATAAATGCGTCAGCACGGAAATTATCATATTGTTTTGTCTCTTCTGTTCTTGTTTCTTTTTCACTTTTTCAGAGTACATTTACAAATCCAAAATTGACATAAACGATACATGTTCATCAAATCTTAAAATATCTATTCAAACTAGTTCCTGAAATGTTTCCTTGATCCTGGTGGCTGATTTCATAGCCTTTTATAAGTACAGATATTTATTTTAGATCAGGGTTGTCATAATGCTATTATTTGACGTCAAAATGAATTTCAAAAAATGCAACTCAGTATGCAATACCGAAGGTATTATTCCCCGATGTAGTTAGGATATTAAGTACAAAAATTTCTACACATCGGATCTCTCCTGATTTGATCTTATAAGACATACAAATGGTAACTCGGCTGCTAAGTCATTTTTTCATGAAATTTGCAGCCGACAATCTGTAAAAAGATATAAAAAATCTGCCAGTAATTTGAAGACAGTTCAGTCAAAGCGTCTGAAATAGTTTCCTTGGGGGCGTTTTATCTCTCTCTCTTTTGATACAGTTGAACATCTTTTATTGCGTTTGTATTTCATATGATGTGACTGTCTAATAATATGGAACTCATGTTCTTCATCCGGTTATTAAGTTGTTTCTTACGTAACTATATGATATTATGATTTAACTCGAGTGTTTCCATTGGTACTTTTTACTAAAGATTGATGCTGGAATAGCTAGAAAAGGAAGTTTTGACATCTAACATCAGATTTCTAGCCTGAATGAATGTGTATTTGCAGACCCGGTTCTTAGTTAAGCATCATAACAGGTATGAGGCATACTTGTCTCAGAGACAGTGTAATTTACAGAATTAGGATAACTTGATTGAACATTAACATACACACTAAATCCACTGACAGCAGAAATTACTAAGACGGTTACAGATTGTGTTTCATTTTCTTATGTCTTCATTTGATATTTTGTTTAGTGAATCATTCCTTTACTTCATTTATAGAAGTCATCAGTTTGTTCTGAATTTGTGAACTGTTAATATCAAAAACAGTTGCCGTTAACATACATTATATAATTATAAAGAAAGCGGCCTTGTTCTTTTCATAAGCCGACAAGCAACGTTGGTCATATCAGTACATGCTGTAAATGTGAAATGACTGGCAAGGATGGCATACCTTTAAAGGGACATCTTGCAACTAAACTTTAAATATGTTTGTTTCAGCTATGTAAAGCATATGTCTGTCAGGCTTGTTTTAAGTCGATTGGGTTGCTTTCGGGGTATCATTTGGTTTAACTGCTTTTGGCGAAGTAAGCTTTTTACTGTGTTTCGATGAAAAAAGAAAATAATTGTTATTATGCTTCATGAAATATTCATACAAAACACAGGGCTTATTCTAGAACACATTGTAGCTTTTACCTATTCTAGACAGTTGGTTGGTGACCTGATTTTAAAGATGCAATAAGAATAACAAATCTTAACCACCACTTGCTGTAAAATATAAACAATGTATACCTTTCTTTTAAAATTATACATAGTAATTTGCTGAGCCAGTGATTTTGTCTCCATTTGTGACGGTTTCTGGTTACCAAATTGAATCACTGCTTGTAAATTGGACACGAATATGGTATCAATCAGATCAGAATAATACACGAGAGTAATACCTGCTGTTATGTATGCAGTTAAAAGCATGGATATGGGAGAGTAGCTCTTTATCTTTCTGGATTACAGACAAAAGTAATAAAAATATAATTTGATATATTTTCCTGAGCATTGTTCAAACTTAAAACGTACTGATTTCAATATTTAACTATAGCTTTCAGAATTGAAAAAGAATTGAAAACTAAAACTATGATTGGTTTAAGTATCCATTCTCAATACAGACGATTCTCACTTTTGTTTTCATCTATGTATACAGCCTTCAGACATACAAATTGGCTGCATTAACTTCTGTGGTGATATCGTAAAACTATGATGGCTGATTTGTGCTATGTCGTGCTGGTAGTGTAGCAACACGAAACAACGACAAATCCATTGCATCACAATTTTGCAATGGCGACATCACAACAAAGACGAAACACAACTGTTAATGATAAGACTATACTGTAAAAACTTACATATCTATTTTGCTTGTATCTTTTTCACCAGAAGACGGAATTTCTTGACTGCTATTTTTGTTATATCACGCATTTCCTCTGAATGAAACAATCACGTGGGACAAAAACAGTTACGTTTCAGAGAATTTGTTTGTTTTATTTACAGAGAGCGCTGCTATTTTCAGGTGGTCGATCCGACATTTCATTGATCTGAGTAAATATAAGGATGCAGTGTTGTGAGATATTATGTAGTCATGCTTTTAAAGATAATTGGCTTAGCAACAACAGCAACAACAACCGATACGACATTGACATAGGTCATTATGTACGTTTTGACTATACATTATAGTCAGACGATGTAATGACCTTAAGTTTATGACTTCATATATGTTTAGTTGATACCATTCATGTTACTGGTGCCTTGTTGTTGAAATGTTTTGTTATTCATAATGTTTGTGTCATATTTGATCTTTGCAAATTAACGCTAAACTCCGTATAATAAGGACTTCGCAATTAGCGAATTCCGGATATAAGACACTTTTTCCCTTCTTCATTTAATATATAATGGATATAACAAACTCCGGATATAAAGAACAAATTTTATTTGTCCCAAGCGGTTTGTTACTGACGGAATTTACTATAATATGTTCGATTCAAAGTAAGAACAATCAAGTTTCTTTTCTTTCTATAAACAATATAGAAGTATGAAGTTCCAATTTGGTCTTTAGATGTTTTATCATTTCAAAAGCAGGTATCAGCTGTTGATGCTATATTCGTGTATAAATAAATCTATTTCAAGCAAGCTTTTAATATGGTATTATTAATAACATTCATTTTACTTGATTTATTGCATATTTCCGTGCCAATATTAAATGATATATCACCCACGATTCCCATTTGTACGCACAGGGAAACTTTGGAATATTGCCTGAGTGTTTGGTATTATACACAACATCACTAGAAATGAAATGAAAAAACTTTCTCGAAAACTTGAAATTGATTAGAACAGGATTGATAAGCATTTTATTATTGCATATACATTTGTTCAAAAAAGTACTTTAAACTGGCAATGCATAAAGAAAATGAAAGTTTCTTTATTGCATTCGTTTCCGTGGATGCACGTTTTCAATTTCTCTGATTTGCATATGCTACATGTATACATTTAAAACATTGCCTTACAAAATTATTCGTTTAAATGTTACAATCAGTAGTTTTTATAAACTATCATTATTAACCAAATTTCAGAAATATTTTAGGCCTTTACAGTTGCTGACGAGGAATTGCTTGATTCATGGTTTGATGTGATATATAGACGGTAAGTTTTTAAAATCTTCACACGGTATAGGCATGCTCATGCTATGTGTTTGACTATCTAGTTAAAGATGTCACATACATTAAAGCCATGATTAAGTGTCTTGTTGCTTTGAATAAGGGCTGTCAAGCGTAACATATTGTAATGCTACTAGCATCAGTACGGAATCTATATACTTGTTTTATCTCTTCTTTTGATATTTTTTTTCTATTTGTTTAAGAAAATAAAAATACTCAAAAGGCATTATCACATGCCATATGGTAAAGCGACTGATTGAATAAGAAACAGTATACTTATCAGAGAATAGATATGAAGAATCTGCTGGAGAATTGAAGACAATTCAGCCGAAGTGTCTGAGACACTTTCCTTAGAGACGTTTTTATTTATCTATTTCAATAGATTGGAAAGTCTTTATTTCTCTCGCCTGGAGGTCTTTCATTGCGTCTGTCTGATTTCATTTGGCATTCACGTGACTGCATTATAACTCAGAATTAATGCTCTTCATCGGCTTATTGGGTTATTTCTTGCATAACAAGAGACATATGGATTTAGCTGGAATATTACATGGACATCGTAAATAAGTCAAATTATGTGAAGATGTGTTGGCGTACAAAAACAAATTGACATTTCAGATTTCTTTATATTTTCAGACCCGTTATCCAATTAACGGTAAAAGTAAATTAGCGTTTTCAAATGTATACTGACCTTTTTCGGAGATAGTAATTTGTAGTTGGTTATTTTACAAAGAAGAATATTTAAATGATTTAATTTTTTTTATTTAACATCGAGGCTACTGATACATGTAGCAATATGTTCTAGGGCGGGTATTGTTGTCTTTTATGTTTTATTCTTGCCTCTACATTTTTGTCTGCTCTTAGTATTGTTTGGCTTTGTAAAACATCGTGTATTCCTGTGTGTTGGCGGTATGCTGTCTAAACGTTATACTGTCGTGTTCAGAGATGACGTTGTGTTTTCAAAACTCGTCCTGTTGAGGTAAAGTATTTGTTCTATGAAAGCGAAACACCCCTTGCTCAGAAAAGACATTGGTCTGTCAAAGTGCTGTGTCGGCTTTTTGAGAGAACGTTAACAGGACAGGATAAGAGCTGACAAACAACAAGTTCTTTTAACAAGACATCATTTTTTTGAACGAAATAACATTCGCATTTGTCAGAATAGCATTCTCTGTGAACATAATCTAGTTGTTTGTAGTATTTTCTGTGATTGTGGGGTCATCTCTCCTCGGGCTTATCTCTTCTTTGGTTCATATCCGTGGGTGAGCAACTATCATCAACTGTAAAATCAATTATTCCCAAATTTCAAATTAGCTTTTACAACGGACGATGAATTCTTGCCTGGGAACAAGAGAAGTGTACCTGTGCACCTTATCTTGACACCGCAATATGCAGGCTCTGATACATCGTACTGACGATCAACGCGGACAGATTAAGACGTTAAAACATTTGCAAACAGTAAGTGTCGAGGGTAAATGCTTATGATTAGACTACGGGCTTCAAACTTCAAATCTCTATTTCTTCTAACAGTTCATGATCCTGTTGGTTATTTTATAACCTTATAACTACATGTACTTCTTTTAGATCAAAAGTTGTCAATACGCTAATTTTTTGCCATCAAAATAAATTTCAAGAAAATGCATTCGGTGTATTCAGGATACGTACAAACCTTTCTACACATCGGGTCTTTCCGGATTTTAAAAGACATGATTATACATAATAGTAAGTCGGCTGCTGAATAATTTTGTGGATCAAATTTACTGTCTACAATCAGTGAATAAATAGAACAGATGTTAAGAATCTGCCAGTAAATTGAGCACAGTTCAGTCTAAGTGTCTGAAATATTTTGCTTAGAGGTGGTTTATCTCTCTCTTTTGATACAGTTCAACGTCTTTTGCTTGCTTGTTTTTGTCTTAAGATGGTATTCATGCGACTGCCTTATAATGTGTTATAAATAGTCTTCATCCGGTAATCATGTTATTTAATACGTAACTGTAGACATTTCGATTTGACTAGAGAATCTCTTTGGTATTTTTATAAAAATTTATTGCTGGATTAGCTAGACAAGGAAAGTTTGACATCTAACATCAAATGTCTTGCTGAAATGATTTTGTATTTGCAGACATGGTTCCTTGTGACGTATCGTTATAAGTAATACTTGTCTAGGAGACAGCTGCAGTATAATTTACAGACTGCAGAAAATTTGTATGTATATTAACATAAACAATAAATCCACTCGGAGCCGAATATACTTAAACGGTTACAGATTTTGCTTCATCTTCATTTGTCTGAAATGGTCATTTTGTTTAGTGTTTCATTCCTTCACTCGGTTTATAGAAGTAATCCGTTAGTTCTGAAGTTGTATACTGTTTATATAATATTGCGAACAAGTTGCATTTTTTATACAAGGTATTGATATTTCCTGACTAAATATATTTATATAATATACCATTCTTCGGTTCTACTTTGATCGAGCAAGTATGTGAAAACAATACTTGATTTCTGAATATACGTGAAGCAACTCTAAGAAAATAACTTATTGAATTTCGTCAAATCACTATAAGCAAAATATTTGTATAATATAACTTTATTGTACAATAGTTGGTATCACATTGTAGCAACACATAAAGCAATAAAGAGCAAAAAGCAAAGAAACAACAATAAAACGAATGTGCCATTATGTTTATATTTGGTCTTTCAATGTAATTTTTCGCATACAAATGAGCTTTTAAAGCGACGCAATTTTACTTCATCCATTTCTTGTTAGCTCTCCTGTTACTACTGTTTTGCTCAAATGTGAGCTACTGTGTTTACCCGATGTCTGTCTGTCCGTCTTTCTATCTTGATTTACACCATGTATGTATATTCACGCATACATTGTGAACGATTTAGAGGCCACCTTTTAGGTCAAATAATTTTGCATTTGTCAATGTGATCCAGAACTTTGTAATATTGGGTCAAAAATTAGGTCATCAGTTCAAATTATATTATCAAAATATTTGAAATACTGATGCCAACTAATAATTGATAGTACCATCATGTAAATGTAGTATGTGAAATAAATACCTGCGCATAAGCTTCAATAAATAATGAAAATACACTGAAAGAATTGATTTTCAATCACACCAATATTGCCCTTTTTTTTCGAAATACAGTAGAAAGCTCATCAAAGGCACTTAAACCAAATAATACTCCGAAAGCAGCGCAAACGACTTGAAACAAGTCTGACAGACATACAGATTAAAAGAGCGGCAACAAACACCGTCTTAAGATGCCAGAGTCCGTGTATGCCATTCTTGCCAGTCATTCAACATACAAATAATTTAATGTATTTACAGAACACATGTCTTTTTATTGACCTATTTTAGAACACATTGTAGGTTTCACCTCTTCTACACTTCTAGACACTTGGTTAGTGACCTGATGATAAAGATGCAATATGAATTACAAAACTTAACCACCATCTATTGTAAAACATAAACCATGTTTTAGTTTCTTTTAAAATTATACATATTAATTTGCTGAGACAGCGATCAGATATGTATGCCTCCTTACAAGTGACAATTTTAGACGGCTTCTGCGAATTGATTTGGACACGAATATACTATCAATCAGTGATACATAAACTGGTCTAAAATATTTTTTCAGGTACATGCACTTTCTGATGTTATGTTTACAGCGTTTATATGCTTGCTATAAAAACATGAAAATGGGAAAGTAGCTCTTTATCTTTCCAGATTACAGACATAAGCAATAAAGATGGAATTTGATATAATTTCCTATGAATTATTCAAATTTTACCAAATTGAATACTGATTTCAATATCTAACTACAGCTTTTAGAAATGAACAAAAGTATTATGGCTACAATTCTGGATGGTGTATAAAGGAAACGTTTTTTCCGAACTTGTGATTGATTTTATGAAGAGGTTTATTCGGTATCTTACGGAATAAAGATAGAGATGACATTATAAATTTAAATTCAAAATACAAGTGATACACAGTGTTGGTATATAGTCTTTCTATGTAAAATATTTCATTTAAGTTCATGGCTCTACATTATAAAACGCATTTTGCTTTTGAAACTGAAATAAACGTACAACTTACATAAACTTTCCAGTTTTTAAATTTCTAATAATTTCATTAGATATTGTCTCCCGAGTCTCTCTTGTCATGCATAATAGCGTTTGAAAACAACTGCCAAATCAGGTTATCAAAACAATTTTATTTAGTATTTGATTTTACCAAATGATTATCATTTTGTTTACATAGGCTTGTTTAGGAAACACTTTTAAACGTCTTCTTCTCTGAAATCACAAATTTAGCATGTGATATTGCCTAGTGGACCTCTACTAAAATTGTTCAAATATGACCCCGAGTCAAAGTTGACACTGCTTGGGGGTCTTTTGATTTTACAAAGGCTTATACTAGTAATGGAAAACTTTAAAAATTTCTTGTTCTGAAACAACAAGGCCTAAAGCTTAGATATTTAGCATGTTTTATTGCCTAGTTGACATTTTCCGAGAGTTTTAAAATCATGACCCCGGGTCAAAAATTGACCTTGACCCTTTCTGCTATTGATGACCTGTCACTAAAGCCAATGGTAACCAGGTGAGAGGTATAGGGCCATCTTAGCCCTCTTGTTATATTTAATGCCCTCTACAACAAATTCTGTTTTTATTGCAAGCACATAAATATATCTCCAGCATGACTAAAAGTGCTTCACTCAAGCATGTTCTTAATCATTAAATGTTTTACTGCCATGCAATTTAAATTTGAATTCTTATGTGGATGTTTATCTTCTGCGCTCAAAGCGTCTTCTTAGGCAATAAAATGAAACAAAACAGCTACATTACTAGGAGTTGATTGTTATTTGTATAATTTGCGGTCATTTACAGGAGATGGATTTGACATCTCATTGATCTGGGTAAATATACGGATATAGTAAAGTGAGATATTAATTAGTTTTAGCCTTATCGGCCGTCCTTGAAAAATAAATATGTCTTAACAACAACACGACAATCATAGATAAGACTTTTAACAAAGCCAGATATCAATGCCTGTTACGTCAATGCGTGCAGTAAGAATGAAATGCATTGATTGAAATTAAACTCGCCTAAAGATACAATCAATTTATTGCAACGTGCAATACTTCTCGTGCGATTGTAGGCACTCTTGCAAAAGGCTAGATCTCTAAGATATTAAATGGAATATGATAAAATGATTACATGAAAATTTGCCTAGCAGTTTGACTACATGGAAGGATAATAAGCCGTCAAATGCTTTGAATCCCCTCCCCCTTTTTTACAGTTACAATGTACTTACACAGCAAATGAAAATATCATATTTTTTCATATCCACAGAAGAAGACTTTTTACCTAGCAAATATTTTATAAAGACTCCAGGAAACATTCCATCATTGTAAGCTTTTCATGCTCATTATTTTATACTCGATTTCTGGATATAAAGAATAAATTTCAGTGTTCTAAAAGCGGTTCGTTACATACGGAATTTACTGTTACAGTAATAATATTCCATTCTAAGTAAAGACATTATAGCTTAGACAATATAGAAGTTCGAAGTTCCAATTTGGTCCATAAATGTCAGAGTCTTTTATCATTTTTAAAGCAGGTAACAGCTATAGATCCTATATTCGCGTAATAATTAACCGTATAAATTGATATATTTCAAGCAAGATTTTAATATAATATTGTAAATAACAGAAATTTAACTTGATGTATAGCACATTTCCGTGACAGTATGTTTTCTGATGTCGGTTAATGATAGATCATCCACGATACAATTTTGTACAAACAAGGAAACTTTAGAATATTGCCTGAGTGTTTTGTATGATACAAAACATCAAATTATTGTAAAATGAAATGAAAAGATTTTTCTCAGAAACTTGAAAATGATTACAAAAGGATTAAAATGCATGTTATTATTGCATAAACATTTGTACAAAATTTGTTTTTCAAATCGGCAATGAATAAAGAAAATAAATAATCTGTATTGCCTTCGTTTCCATGGATACACGGTTTCAAATTAACTGATTTGCATATGTTTTACATTCAAACAATTGCAAACTTATTCAACAACCATTTTAATATGCGTCTTTACATAGGCAATTTGCAATCAAAGCCGATGTTAACAAAATGCTTTCAGAACGCAATATTGAAAAAAATCACCATCCTGCGGTCTTCAGAATAAGTGCGACCGCCGCTGGCAAAATTTTAGGCGGCTGCTTAAATAACGACAGTGAAAAGATAAAAATAATCTGCCAGTGAATTGAAGACGTCTGAAATATTTGCCCTAGAGACGTTTACATTTCTCTAATTTGAGAGATCTGAAAGTCTGTATATCACTCGTCTGAGGGTCTTTCATTGCGTCTGTCTGATTTCATTTGGCATTTACGTGACTTCGTTACAACTCGGAATTAATGCTCTTCATCGGCTTATTGGGTTATTTCTTGCATAACAAGAGACATATGGATTTAGCTGGAATATTACATGGACATCGTAAATAAGAAATATTTTGTGAAGATGTGTTGGCGTACAAAGACAATTTGACATTTCAGATCCTATTTCGTTATATTTTCAGACACGTTATCTAATTAACGGTTAAAGTAAATTGGCATCTGAACATGTATACATGTAATACAAATGTAGTAGTTGTTTATTTTAAATAGAAGACTACATGTATTTAAATAAAATAAAGTTTTGATCAAACATTAAGACTATTGATAGCAATATGTTCTAGGGCGGGTATAGTCGCATTTAAACCTAATGTTTTATTCTTTCCTCTACGTTTGTATGCACTTTTGATTTTCTGCACGTATTCCTGTGTGGTAGAGGTATGCTGTCAAAGCGTTATATTGTCTTGTTCAGAGATGACATTGATTTTTCTAACCGTTATGTGGTCCTGTTGTGATAGTGTTGTTCTACCAAGTTGAAAGCGAAATGTCGTCTTGCTCATGGTCGAATAGGACGTTGTCAAAGTGCTGATTCGGCTAGTTGAGAGAATGTTAACAGGACAGCATAAGAGCTGAAAAACCTCATGTTCTTTTAACAAGACATCAAACTTCTTGAACGAAATAACATTCGTATTTGTCAGAATAGAATTATCTTTGAACAGGATGATATAGTGTTGTCGGTGGTATATTCTGTTATGTCGGCTTAATCTACTTTGGTAATATCTGTCTGGCATGGATAAAACAGAAATAATCATCAATTTTAAAATCAATTATGAAATATCTCATTTGGTAACAACTGCCTAATCAGATATCTGAGAAGTTGTAATTTATCACTTGGGGTCTACAAATTATATATATCATTCCGTATAAATGAGAAATTTAAGATGCTACTTGAATATGTATTGTTCTTTATCACACCAGCTTTCGACATAAAGAGTAGCATATGGTTCCCAAGGACGACTCAAAATACGTTACTCGTGCATATTCTGAACTATTGGGTGTTTTTATTCAATGTATCAATTTCTGGTTTGTTTAAGTTTTAGTTTTACATCTCCTCAGTACGGTGTATTAGGACTCCTCAATTAATTTTACACGGAACGGATGTTGCTTTTCGCCTCGATAGCCTAGTGGTAGAGCGCCCGCATCGAGTGCGGGAGGTCGTGGGTTCGCTCCCTGGCGTTACCAGTAGCTCCCTTGCTTGGCGCTCAGCATTAAAAGGTAAACTGGCTTTTCTTCTCTTCTCTTATACCCTCACGGCGATGGATACCACCAGGAATGAGGTGTCGAGAGTGATTGATATTAGTTGTATAACTTGTTTCACAATCTACCTAAAATAAATTAGTACCAAAAAAAAGAAAAACAAGAGGGCCATAATGGCCCTATATCGCTCACCTGACTACCATTTGCTATAACAAAAGGGGTCAAGATTCTAACATGATTCGTAGAGGTCCACTACACAATGCTACGTAACATTTCAAATTCTATTATCTGCCTGTCGGCCTTGTGTGTTGTTTTTTTAAAGTTTTCCCTATATAAGCCTATGTGAAATCAAGTGCCTTCCCCCCTCCTGGGAAGGGTTTATTTTGACTAGGGGGTCATGATTTGAAAATCTTGGTAAATGTCAACTAGACAATGCTACATGCTAAATATCTCAGCTCTAGGCTTTGTGATTTCAGAGAAGATGAATATGAATGTTTTTCCTATATTAGCCCATTTAAAACTAAGTGACCCCCGGGCGAGGTCAGTTTTGACCCAGGGCTCATAAATTGATCAATCTTGGTAGATGTCTACTAGACAATGCTACATGCTATATATCTAAGCTCTAGGCTTTGTGGTTTCAGAGAAGAAGATTTTTAAAGTTTTTCCTATATAAGCCTTAAAGTTTGTAAAACTAAGTGACCCCCGTGCGGGGTCAATCTTGACCAGGGTGTCATAATTTGAAAATCATGGTAGAGGTCCACTAGACAATACAACATGCCAAATATCTTAGCTCTTGGCCTTTTGGTTTCAGAGAAGAAGATTTTTACAGTTTTTCCTATTTGTTGCCATAGCAACTAGAGTTCTGCATAGAATGAAATTTTTTGAACAACTTTGATAGAGCTTCGTGCAAGGAAATTCCCTGCAAAGTTTCACCAACATTGGCCCAGTGGTTTCAGAGGAGATGTCGTTTGAAGGAAATGGTGGACGGACGACATACGACGTACGACGGACCCTGGACGGAATGCGATCCTAATAGCTCACTCTGGCACTTTGTGCCAGGTGAGCTAAAAAAAAGACGGCCATTTTTGCAATTGTCAGAAACTGTTTGTGGTTAACAAAAGGAAATCCCCGACGTTACGTCAAGAGGTAAGAGCAAATGTCATTGTGTTACATGTATATTTAAGTAGATCTAGATTGTATCTGTTTGTATGGGACCGAAAAAGACCGGAAAAGAATCGAAAAACAGTTTATGATAACCAAAAACAACTCTTTTTTTTCAAAAGATAATGTACGATTTATATCTTAAGTATTAAATAAATGACGGGATTTGTATGTAGTGAATATTTTTGTCTGTTTTGATAAGTTCCCGTGTCGCATCTATTGCAAAATCTGGAGTGCTAATTCAGAAAGTTTTCGGTCAGCAATATTTGTTTTTCAATCTTTTTACTTGATTTGTAAAACAATATTTACAAATTTCTTTATTTAACTGTAAGTTATATATACATGTACTCTATTTAAAAAAAAGTTGTTTTCGGTCTGACTTCATAAACTGTTTTTCGGTCATTCTATATCCGGTTCGTATGCGCAAAATCGGGTTTAACTTATTGAAGCGTCTTAGAAATAGTCTTGAGGCATTGGAAACTGATGCTTCACCGTTGATGAATGGAGAGGAAATATTTCCAGATTATAAGCCCACCATAGACTGAATATATAAATCTTTGATCGCCAATAAAGAAAATCCTGTTCTTGCTACAAACATACAGATGGTCTTGGAACTAGCAGTCGGGGGTAGTGCTGCTGATCTTAGAGAGACAAGCCCGTGACCAGTTAGAGGGTGGGGACTATTATGACCCAGATGAAAATGAAAGAATAAGAGCTGCATCTGTACCAACACCTGCTCTGAGAGGGACTTTGCCAAGTTAGATGTTCTTATGAGAATGAAGCTTCTGCCTCAACTGAATGCGACGAGAGTCTAATTATGTGGACAAACAACAAAACAACAGAATGTAATTTAGACAAGACAGAAGCAGAAAGATATGATATTATTGAGAAAGCCAGACAAGATATTCCAAACAGAATGAGGGAAATAAGGCAGAAGAAAAATAAGTTACATAAAGAGAAGGTAAACGGCTTAAAGCTAAGCAAGAACTGAAACCAAAAAAGGAAGCAGAGATATTCAGAAAGCATGAAGTTGACAGGTGTCACAAAGTTGGACGGCACGTGGATGTCTCACGATGAAATCGACAGCTTTGTTGAAAGCAGCACCACAGATGTTGTGCGTCATGCTATTGTAACCCAGTTTCAGTTAAGGAAAAATGTGATAAAAAGTCAGGGTCCTAGAGAACTATTCCAACAACAGTATGAAGGAAAAGTGTACTGACTGAAGGAGTTGGAGAAAAACTTAAAGAATGTCATAGCATAAAACAGAGACAATAAAATATGCAATGAAGTTGACAAGAAATTAATTTACAAAAGAATTCTGCTGAAGCCCCCCCCCCCCCCCTCCCCCCCTGAAATCGGCTTTTCCATTGAGCCCTGACTAAATAGACAAGAGCAAACTGGATCCATCAAAAATGGTAATAAGGGTAACCTGGGAAAACCTGACTACCTCTTAGGAAACTCTTAATACAATGAAGCGTCAAATACAGAATTATGCTATTTCAAATGCATCTTTGACTGTCAGTTGTCAGAGAATTATATTCAGTCAAGTACAAAAGAGTCCGTTTCCGTCGTAAGTGCTTCGGCTGCACAGTCAGGTACATCAATCGCAGGAGCTTTGTCCTTATCTCCCCCTGAAAGTGTAACTTCCAGTCATTCTCGGACTACAAATAAAAGCCAGAATTATGTATCGCCCGCATTTTAAAGAAAATGTGCCTGAGAAAGACAGTTTCTTCACCAGAAACTACCAAAGACCATTTCCAGTTCTGAGGCATTAAAATGCTACAAGAAAGAGAAACACAAAACAAGAAGAGGCAATAGCTAAGGATGTGAGAAAACATGAATGCCTCATTTTACCACAAATAATCATTATAGAGGCTTTCTGTTATTAATCGCATCCATCCATTTATTGTACAACAACAACCACATAGATTATTGAATGGTTAACGGTACTGCAGTATATTTTAAACCGCCGATTTTATCGATAATGACTTGGAATGTATACTTCCAAATATGAAATAATACTTCCAAAGATTTTATTATTTATGTTTTGGAGGTTATTTAGTTTGACATCAATTATAGGTTGTTTAACCTTAAAGTTTGTTTTTTATTATAAGAATTCATTATTTTGATAAGTTTGCATTTAGAAATCTTAATATTTAAAATGCAAGACGGTATGCAAGAAATTGTTTCTATCATGCGAAATTTGGTTCAGATGGAAATACCAGTCATCTCAGGTAACTGTTTTACAGGAGCTAGACAGAGCCTCGGTTACCCTCAGTGACGGAGGAGGGTATTTCGATCTGAACCTTGTGCTCATGAGAGAAACTATTACTGTTGCATATCGAATCGGTATCTCCGTCGATTTTATACATGCCGGATGCAGGGGCGGATCCAGGATTTGGTGTTAGGGGGGCGTAACTTTTTGCCATTTGTTGGTTCTGCTCAAGCCTTATAAGACAGCAATTATGACCTGTGTTTTATTCTTTGTTTTTAAGTAATCGAACACTAAATAGCGGTGGAGCGAGCGAGTGTATAATTAGCATGTACAATTGAATGGCAATAATGTCAGGGCCGTAGCCAGAGGTTAAGAAATAGGGAGGCACTTTCTAGGGGGGTTCGGGGTCATGGTCCCCCGAAAAATTTTTTTTCGAGGGTGCAATTTCGTGCATTTTCCTGCATTTCAAACGTGTTTTTGATACTTTTAAGATACCGATTTCGGAAACAGA
>JAUMHA010204378.1:0-28235 GCA_032359765.1 Saxidomus gigantea | reverse complement strand
TGAGAAGTGTATGACCCCCCCCCCCCCCCGACCTTTCCATCCCCCCACCCCCATTGTGTTTAATCTTTGTGAGGATATTAATCTAGTTTTTGGATCAGAAGAATGAAAGTCAAGGTCACCAACTTTGACCCTTCGGGGCTTTTGAAGGGAGACTGGTCTTTTTCAGTTACTGTTATCATGAATTAGATCATATAGTTTTGATTGATCATTTAACTTGGTAACTTTGCTAATGTTAAAATATTTTGTAATTTTGATATTATCAATAAAAAGAATCGGTCAATTTACAAGAAGTAGAGCATTCCATTTAAAGTTTTTATCTTTAAATTATATTGCATTAAAGTCAGACAAATGTGCATTTTAACATTATTTACTTTTATCTTTAGCTGATGCTGGTTGTGGTGGAACTTTCACTGATGAGTCGGGCATCATAATATCACCTAACTACCCTAATGCATATAACCACAATGCTCAGTGTGTTTGGATTGTTACAGTAAATGACCGAGACAGGATCACTGTTAAATTCACCAATATGGATCTAGAGGGACATACCGACTGTACTTTTGATTATATTGAGGTAGGAATTGTTTGATATAATTAGGGATTGCATTTAGCTTTGTGATCATTTTGCATCCATCTTGCCATCATTGCTCTTAAACAACTAACCTGTTAAAAGAACTAGACTAAAATTCAGCAGAAAGGTACTAAAATGATCAGCGGATGGTTCTCTATATATCCTTTACTATTGCACAGTATGACAATACTACCTAACATATGGTTCCCCTGATCAGTTAGTTGAGAAATATTAGCAACGTCTTCATACAAACTCCTTCTTTGTTAGTCAGCAAGTTTTATGCCTAGCGTACATACATTGACTTGCAATTCACAGAAACTCTGCGTACTTGACTTTGCTGCAAAGTATGACTGCCTGAATTAGAAAAAACTTAAAAAATGGCTCAGTGGATATCTTCCAATCTTGGTCTGTAGATGACAATGTTGCGCTGATATCTCTAAAGATATAATCAAATATTTTTTACTCTGACTGGTAATTACAGCTGCCAGAACTAAAAATTGACCTTAATTGACTGTTCGTGGAGTATCATCAAACTGTTTAGAGGCATCACTGCACTGATAGGGCATCTTTATGTGTGTTATTTATACTATGTTACATGAATTAAGGGTTTGTTAGAGCGATGTAAGGCCATCATGATCTTTTTGTGATCAGTGCCACGTAATGATAGTGTCCTTAGGCAAGACATAGATAATTCCACATTGCCTATGTCTCTATCTTCTAAGTTGATTCCATCCGGAGTGAGTCTCAAGAGCAAGACCTTGTTTTTCAATTGAGAGTACATGTAAATAAAGTAGAAGAGCTCTTTAAATGAAAAATTAAACTGAATTAGTTATGCCTATGATATTCTCTAGGCACTGACGACTTTGAGTAACACATGCTTGTATTTGAATAAGTTGTTTTCTTAGTTTTTGTTTCTGCTTTTAGCTTACAAATATAATTTGTAGTTTTATTTGTACATGTATGTCCTGATCATCAACAGGTACGAGACGGAAGTCACGAGGATTCCCCGTTGATGGGTCGTTACTGTGGTAATGTCTTGCCAGCTCCTTTAAGTACCACGCAGAATATTCTGTATGTTAAATTTGTATCAGATTCGTCTGTGACACATGCTGGATTCCGAGCAACATGGGAAGTTGGTGAGTGAAGTAGATCTAGAACTCTGAATTCAATCTTATTTATTTTTTTATTTTTAGTAGTTTATAGTTATTTTGTATATGCAATTGTAATATTATAGATATACATGTATCATGAACTTTGGCGGCGGCTTTGTCTCATTGTCGGTGCATTTGTATGACATTGCTCTGTGTCATGTATCACCTTAGAAGAAGTGTTATGTATTTTTACATTTATATTTTCTATGTGTTGTCTTAACCTTGACCTTTTTTCCATAATATATAACATAAGTCTATGCAGAACAAGCGCATTTTCAAAATACATGTACCCGGTATGCAGTTATTTGATATGTGTATGTCAGTTGTGTTGTAATATTATGCATCTTTTCAGCCTGTGGCGGTACATTTACGTCACCAACTGGAATCATTAGATCACCTTACTATCCGGAAGCATACCCACACAACAGAGCCTGTGAATACTTTATAGTTCAAGAACCCGGCAGTAGAGTGACCTTGACCTTTAACACGTTTGATGTGGAGGGAGGCTCAGATGAGGGGAATTGTGAATACGACTATCTTGAGGTAAACTGAGTAGAGTTAAAGGTGTAATTTAAGGTATCAAAATGTTTCTCTCAGTTCACTTTCAGTTGGTAAACTTATTTTGAGTATTAGACTGATGTGTAAAGTGGAGTTCTCAGGTATGATAAGTGATGAGGTCTGACCTGAGGTGAAGCACTGGTATTCATCATGCTTATGAAATAAAAGGACAACATTTAGGTTGGACTTTAAGGTCCTTACCATCAGACTATAGTGTGTACGGTCAGACTTTTGTTAAAAAGCCAGCCAAGGGATATATCAAAACTGCCCTCCGTTTTATACAGGTAGATGTATTTAGTAAGTGTATTTACAGTAAAATTTGGCTGTTTTTGATGTTGTAGTACTGAGGATGTTTAAGGCAAATGTTTGTGTGATGCCAGGTGATCACTGTCACAGGTTAAATTGTGATTGAAAAAAGCAGTAATAAGTGTATAAACTGTAAGTTTTAGTGAAGAAACAACTATCAGTAAAGTTTTTTGTTTCGAAAGAACCTATTGTAAAAAGTTAATATTTTTGACAAAATATGTATATTTTTCAGGTGCGGGATGGAGGTTCCAGTAATTCTCCTGTTATTGGTACATACTGTGGTCCCCAGGTGCCTGAACCTCAAACCACATCAGGAAATCTGATGTATCTTAAGTTTGTAACAGATGGCTCTGTGCAAAACCTTGGATTTGAAGCCGCATATGCTGTCACAGAAGGGGGCTGTGGAGGGCCTCTTACAGATGATACAGGTGTCACATTTTCTTCCAGTCTACTAAGTGTTGATTTGTTTGTACTGATTATTCAAACAGAGTACTGAGATTTTGGCAAGTTCAGCTGATGTAGACGGAATTTAAGTCAATGATGAGTTGATGATACAAGGCCCACATGGAAGATTTAGACCATACCCAAACATGTAGCCTCTCATTTATAAAGACTTTATTCTTATTATTCGAACTTGATTAATACATTCATATTAAAAGCAACACTATCACTCATCCATCCATTCTTTAATTGTTCATCTGGTAAATACACAGGTAGTATACAGTCTCCGGGACATCCAAATGTGTATCCACACGGAGTCAACTGTACGTGGATGATCCGAGTACAGCCAGGGCTTGTTATCCGACTCACCTTCCATTCCTTCAGTATTGAACAACACAGTAACTGCATGTATGACTCTGTTGCCGTATTTGACGACTACAGTCCGACAGAATCAAACCTCATTGGCAGGTGAGAACTTTGTGACAGCTTTTATTGTACATTCTAAGGTTCTTCTTTGATCACTTTCCATCTGAACTTCTGAAGTATATGTTAACACCCTATTCTTGTATTTATAATACTAGACTCCATAGTGTAGTGGTTAATGTTGATTACTTATGTAGTTTTACCAACATATTTACTTGTTTTATGTAAGTTTCATCTTTTTACGGACAATGTAGTGCAGAATGTTCAACACTTCTAGGAAATTTAGTGTCACCTTACTGTTTTATTCCAAATATTTGTTTTACACATGCTGTAAAAATGACTTTAATGGCTGTTTAAGGTTCTGTGGTTCAACCATACCAGCAGTGGCTACATCAACCAACAATGTCATGGCAGTACAGTTTATATCTGATATTAGCATAGCCAATGAAGGTTTCTCAGCATCCTATGCCGCACTGAATGCTTCAACTTGTAAGTAAACAGTCAACCTTCTTGGATTATTGTGACCACATTATATATTTTGTACTAATGGTTGATCTTTCAGAGAGAAAAAACAACCTTTTTGGAAATTAATATTCTAATAGAATTTTTCTGAATGTTTTCAAATGCTTCCATGAATGAGTGGTCAGAGTTGCTGACTAAACACCACGGTAGCCTCTCATTGATTAAGGGTCATTGGTTCAAGCCCTGTTCCTGACCATGTTTCTTTATGTGAGAAAGTTGGCAGTTTCTAAATTCTAATGGAGTGCACAGGAATGATGGTAACTAAAATGGGCACACTGATAGCCTTTACAATAACTAAAAAATATGGTTGAAACAGACATAAAGCGTTTAGAAATGACATGAACAAAAACTTTAGTTCTTTAGGATATCATATCATGTTGCTTACATATATCAGACAGACATGATTGTTTCAATATTGTTGTGTGTTACCTAAAAATTTACTCTTATATGGTCTTTTTTAATTTAAAATGGAAGCAAGAATTCTGAACAATTTAGTATAATTACATTTAAAGTGTTTTAATTCATATTTAGAGATTCCTTTATTCCAGCTTTAAATGATAATAATTCTGTGTTTCAGTGTGCGGCAATTCCTACACAGACTCTACAGGGGTGATTACCAGCCCCAACTACCCAGATAACTATCCACACCAGCGGGAATGTATATGGACTATTACTGCGCCAACAGGAAACCAGATCCTCGTAAATGTGACTGACTTTAATTTGGAGTCTCATCCCAACTGTAACTATGATTATTTAGAGATTAGGTACGTATCTAGGTTAATCGATGATGGGACTAGTTGATGGCACGAGAGGCTGCTTTCCTGTCTGCCCGTCTGTTTGTTTGAATGAAGGAATGAGTGAAGGAATTATTGAAGGAGTGAATGAATGAATGAATGAATGAATGAATGAATGAATGAATGAATGATTCATGATTGAAGGAATTAATTGACAGACGAAATGACAGGAAGTCTGGATGGGTATTGGTCTGTCTGTCAAGATAGATAAACAAATAAATGAATATAATTATGACCTAATTTTTTACATGAATAACGCACTGACATACAGGTTTGATTTACAGTTGTTATATTATTGAAAAAATAGCAGCATTATTTTTTGTTATAAAAGTTTTAAGTATCTTCACTTTTTCAGAAATGGAGGTTTTGCAAGTTCCCCTTTGGTTGGAAAATACTGTGGAACTTCCATTGAAAGAATCATTGTATCCCATAGCAACAGGATGTACATAAAGCTGGTCACAGATTATTCACAGTCAGCTCCCGGGTTCAGACTTTGGTATGATTCCACATCGACAGGATGTGGTGCTGATTTGACAACCCCAACCGGAAGTTTTATATCACCAAACTATCCATCACCTTATGGACACAATGCAGAATGTTTCTACACTATAACTGTGTCACGAGGCAGTACTATACAACTGACGTTTGTAGATATTGACATAGAGGTCCATCCTAACTGCAACTATGACTATATCGAGGTAGTGACCATATTTCAAATTTCTAGTCATTTTAATGCTTACTGTAGTGATGGATGTGCCAGGATAGTTCGGCCAATCATATAACTTTTAAAGGCCAAGTTGTGCATCTTCTAAAAAAAAAAAAAAAACCTAACTGTATTACAGTAAACTCTGTATATAACAAACGTCTTGGGATGATTTAAATGTGTTCTTTATTTCCGGAGTTTGTTACATTCATATAGCATTTTCATATTAAATAAAGAAGGAAAATCATCGGGTCCAGAAAATTTATTCCTTGTATCAGTAAATTCACTATATCCAGAGCTTATAATATACAGTTTTTGTTTTGGGGCATACTCTAGCTACTATGTAGAAATGTTCCTGAAATGTGATGAAAGTGCTAATAAATCACTGATTTGCACAACATCAGAATTGTAATGTTTGAGTTCTAAATGGAATTGGATCTACACACTATTTCAAGAGTTGCATCCCTTTGTACACCATCATTCTTTTAAAATGCCACACATGCATTCATAGCCAGGGTGTTTTGATTTTTGCAGGTAATATACATGTATATTCCATACTTTATTGGTTGCAGATTAATGCCCGTTTCATGAATAAGTACCAAAGATTGCTATTATAAAAATAAGGAAGCTATTTCTTTCGATTTTAATGATATGATCCTGTCAGCAATTGAAGTGGTTGTCTGGGAGTCAGAGCATAAACAGCTGACAAACGTTTTCTAATTGTTTTTGCAGGGAAAAGTGTAGAAAAGGACAAAACTGCCTGATGGTAGCTGTGACCTGTCTCAGTTTCACATATATTGACCCTAAACCTACCAAATTTCTGAAATGGATTTACCCATCTTTTAATTGGTTTATACCCATATTTGTTAAAAAGGGTACCCCCTGTAAACTTATTTACTTGATAGCAAATAGTGCAGATCATGATCAGACGGCACCGATGTACAGGCTTTTCAGGATCTGCACTCGTGTTTGCGCAACCACTTGTGGCCAACAGTGTAAGGGTTACGTAGATCTTCCTATTTAAGGCAGATGTACATAGTTCTCATATATTGGTCTGTATTTCAGATAAGAGATGGTGATTCTGACGGCAATTTGCTTGGAAAGTTTTGTGGTTCCTCCAGCCCCGATCCTGTGGTTTCATCAAGCAATGTATTGTGGGTAAAGTATAGGACGGATTACTCTGTGTCAGGAAGAGGCTTTCATATGTTCTACCAGAGTCGTAAGTCTAACATCTTTCACATTATTATATTGTTGTGTTGAGAATCATGATATTCATCCCATTTTAGTTATATATTTTGCTTTTAGCTGGCAATTTTGTGCTTCGCTGACTGGTTACTTATTTGATATAAAGCAAAAGAATCTCCAACCCACCCTGTCCTTCTGGGCTCTGTACCATTACAAATTTGTTGAAAGAAGAGACATTAAATGCCAGCCATTATGCGTATGTCGCATGTCGTTTGTTCATGTTTTCTTTCAAACAACATCTCCTCTGAAACAAGTAGGCCAAACTTGGCAGAGATGGTCTTTGCATGGTTGTTCAAATAATTCCATTCTATGCAGAACTCTGGTTCAGTGGCATGGCAATGGATAGGAAAAACTTTTAAAATCTTCTTCTCCCTGACAAGAAAAGGAAGGCACAGAGCTTACACATTTGGTATAGGCTTATGTATGCAGAATTTTAAAACTCTTCTTGTCTAGAACCATCAAGTCCAGAGCTTGGATATTTTAAATGTAGAGGTTCTTTATGAATATTGTTCAAATTATGACCCCCTTGGTGAAATAAAACTTTTCTGCTAATGTTTAACTTGTGTTATGTCAATGGTGGCCAGTTGAGCAATATAAGGCCATCTTGGTCCTCTTGTTTTATGTATATTCTGTTGCTATCAGGTACAAACATTCTATCATGGAGGAAGCTGGTCATAAAGATGTACAATATGTACAAAAGTGTTGATCATATGTATTATGTGTATTGAAAAAGCAAAAATCGAAATGAAGGATTGTTTCTATAAATAGAACTGTTTTATTTGGTGGCAACATGATTATTTTTCTGTTTGAAGACATTTTATTGGAGGTCTAAACTGTATACTTATACACGTATTGAATTTATTTTCAGAATGTACTAACACACTGACAAGTTTCAGTGGTGTCATAGAGAGCCCAAACTTCCCAAATCCTTACCCGCACAACCGAAACTGTACTTGGGTAATACAGGCTGCCCGTGGAAATACGGTCAACATTTCATTCTCACATTTTAACATTGAGAATCATGCTGATTGTCGGTATGACTATTTGCAGGTGAGAATTTTGTTCATTTGCATTTTTGTGTGTAGCCTGGCATATTAAAATCCCACCGTCCATCTGTCCCTGTGTCCACCCTTACTTTTTTTCATGTCAAGACTGTAAATTTGTCATGCATTGATTGATTTTAAAATAATTTGACAATACCCATGTCCCTATCTCAAAGGTCAATGTCACACTTTGAGTTCGCAAATAATAGAATCCTGTATATATGCACACATTTGTGTCCGGACTGTAACTTTGTCATGCATTGAAGGATTTTAAAATAACTTGGCACAAATGTTAAACACTTCAAGAAGACGTGTCATGTGCAATACCCTTATCCATATCTCAAAGGTCAAGGTCACTCTTGGTGTTTATAGGTAATGGAATCTTGTATATATATATACATACATTTGTGTCTGGACTGTAACTTTGTCATGCATTGAAGGATTTTAAAATAACTTCGCAATAAATGTTCAGCATATCAAGACAGTGTGTTGTGTGCAATACCCATGTCCATACCTCGAAGGTCAAGGTCACACTTAGAGTTTAAAGTGATATATGCACACATTCCTGTCCGGACTTTAACTTTGTTATGCATTGAAGGATTTTAAGATAACTTTGCACAAATGTTCAGTACATCAAGACAACGTGTCGCATGCAATACCCACATCCATACCTCAAAGGAAGGTAACTTTGTCATGTACTGATTGAATTTCAAAATAACTTGGCACAAATGTTCAGCACATCAAGACGATGTGTCGTATGCAAGACTCACGTCCCTACCTTAAAGGTCAAGGTCACACTTGGAGTTTAAAGGTAATGGAATACTGTATGCATGGTAACTCTGTTATGCATGGAAGGATTTTAAAATTACATGGCACAGTTGTTGAGCACATGGAGAGGACACAGAATGTGAGACACCTCTTTCAGGGGCATTCGCCACTTATATGGGACAGCTCTTGTTGTGTGTATGTTGGCATTTTTGTGTGTATGTTAGTTTTTTGTGTATGTTAACTTACTGTATGAGAATATTATTTTAACTACAACATTTCAAAACCCTTTTTTTTGTTAGTAGAAAGGGTGCCTGAAAACTGTATATCTGCACCATAATAATACAGTTTTGCTCCCTATATAAGGAGTTTTAACTATTTAAGAGCTGTAAAAACAGCATATTGCAACTAAGTAATGTGAGTCACTGCTGTGTTGTTTTCATGACATATACCAAAAATTCTCCTCTTAATTATGTCAGAGGAAAGATTATCTTTTAGATTTATGTACCTGTTTAATTTTCATCTTCATTTTACGACAAATTTGAAGTAGTCATATTGATCCGACTTTTTTAACAAGGGAGACAACTGTTGTTTACTTTTACACAGATAAATGATGGAGGGTCAGAATCCTCATCCACTCTGGGCACATTTTGTGGTATGAATCTGCCACCACCTCTGGCCTCTACTCAAGAAAGACTGTGGATAAAATTCATGTCAGATTATTCAGTGGCTTTGAATGGATTTAGACTGGAGTACATTACAAATGGTAAGTTACACTTTCATTATTTTACCTTATTAAGAAAATGGTGGGGAGGATTGGTGAGGATTAAAATATTTTATTTAGTGTACCTCTCAGTTTTAATTTGTACATATAACATTATATTGGACTGTGAAAATGACCTGTTTAACTTGCAGCCAAACAGTACATGTTCAATGTATAGTGTTCAAAGTCCAGATTTTCTAGCAAAAAAGATTATTGAATTAATTTCCATTTTTAGCTAACCTGGCACAAAGTACCAGAGTGAACTATTGGAATCGCTCAACATCCAGCATACCTTGTACTTCATATATAGTACATCGTATGTTCACAGTTTCCTTCAAATGTCATCTTCTCTGAAACCACTAGGCCAATGTTGATGACGCTTGGCAGGGATATTCCTTACTTCATGCCCTATCATAGTGACTCAAATAATTCCATTCCATTTAGAACTCTGGTTGCCATGGAAACGGAACAAATAAACTTAAAAAATTCAGGACCGCACAGAGCTTAGATATTTTGCATGTTGCAATGCCAAGTGAACTTCTACCAAGATTGTTCAAACTATAACCTCTGTGTCAAAATTGACCCTGCCTGGCGACTTGATTTAACATAGGCTTATTGAGGGAAAACTTCAAAAATCTTCTTGTCCAAAACCACTAGGCTAAGAGCTTAAATGTTTGGAATATAGAACTATGTAGTGGACCTCTATGAAGAATGTTTAAAATCAGAAACCCCAAGGTTAAAATTGACCCTTTCTGCTATCAATGACCATGTAAGGTCAGCGATATAAGGCCATCTTGGCCCTCTTGTTTAATGAATATTATACATTGATGCACATACTGCTTGGAGCTGCTAACATTAGATTCAGATAACAGGTAATTTAACAGATGATGTTTTTTATATAAAAAAAAGAATGAACTTAGCTAAAAAACTGTTTGCAGTTTGAAAGAGGAAATACTGGAAATCAAGTAAGGGTGGGGTGATATTTTATATATATTCCTAAATGCATTTTAACACCCTGTTTTTCATAGGTTGTGGTGGATACCTTAGAACTCCAACTGGTTCGTTTACGAGTCCGAACTATCCAAACCCGTATCCCCACAGACGCACGTGTGAATGGACAATAGTAGCAGACACAGGCTCTTATATACAGCTCATCATTGAAACCTTTGACCTTGAATATCATACTAGCTGTAGTTACGATGGCCTAGAGGTTGGTATAGCTAATTAAATATTAGTATCAATTTTATCGAGTCCGCTGGCAGTGAATCAACGCAGTTTATACATTGGTGGTTAAGTGTATGTGGGTGTGTCTGTCAGATGAGTTTGTCTGGACTGTAACTTCTTCATGCATTGAGGGATTTTGAATTTACTTGGCACACTCTACATACACACTACTTTATCTACAAATCACTGAAAATATAAGTCACATTTCAGTACATTCTCAACAATTGATATAATTTGAATTATCATGTTGCGTACTTAAAATCTTATAAAATTTGATCACTCTTGCATAACTGCTCAGGTCATATCAGTCTAGACGGAAAATATAACTGCATATACCTCATAAAAAAAACCTTATTAACATATGATATATTTGCAGATTTATGGCGGTCCTGATGACACTGCACCAAGACTCGCCCAGCTCTGTCACGCTCAACAGGATCCTCAGACGCTTACGTCAACAGGAAACATGATGTTTGTCAGGTTCAGGAGTGATGTTTCAATTAGTGGCAATGGATTCAGTGCTACCTATAAAACTAATGCAGGAGGTTTGTCTTTACATCTAACATTCATGATATATAGATATTTAGTTCAAAATTTGTGATTTTGTTGTATTTAAATGTGTCAGAAATCAGTTTGATTTTTTGATATGTTATTTTGCCAAATTTGACGAAAGAGCCACCTCCTTTCCTATGTCTTGTATTTCAGCAAAAAATACTTGCATTAAATTTTTTGACCATTTTTGTATGTTTTGGGTTAGAGATGGTCACTTCAAAGGGTAATATCACTTAAAGGATTCTAGGGAATGGTCACATCGAAAGGTAATATCACTTTAGTATTTTAAGGAATGGTAACTTTGAAGGGAAAATCACTTTAAGGATTCTAGGGAATGGTCACTTCGAAGGGTAATATCTTTTAAACGGTTCTAGAGAATGGTCACTATGAAGGGTAATATCACTTTAAGGATCCTAGGGAATGTTTACTTAGAAGGGTAAAATCTTTTTAAGGTTTCTAGGAAATGGTCACTTTGAAGGGTAATATCACTTTAGTATTTTAAGGAATGGTAACTTTGAAGGGAAAATCACTTTAAGGATTCTAGGGAATGGTCACTTTGAAGGGTAATATCTTTTTGAGGTATAAAGGGAATGGTAACTTCGAAGCGTAATATCTTTTAAACGGTTCTAGAGAATGGTCACTATGAAGGGTAATATCACTTTAAGGATCCTAGGGAATGTTTACTTAGAAGGGTAATATCTTTTTAAGGTTTCTAGGAAATGGTCACTTTGAAGGGTAATATCACTTTAAAGATTAATATAGGGAATGGTTACTCGGAAGGGTAATATCACTTGAAGGATTCTAGGTAACGGTCACATCAAAGGGTAATATCACTTTGGTCACTTTGAAAGGGAATATCACTTTAAGGATCCTAGTGAATGGTCACTTTGAAGGGTAATATCTCTTTAAAGCTTTAAGAGAATGGTCACTTTGAAGGGAAATATCCCTTTAAGGAATCTAGGTCATGGTCACTATGAAGGGTAATATCACTTAGGTCAATTTGAAAGGAAATATCACTTTAAGGATTCTAGGGAATGGTCACTTTGAAGGGTAATATCTCTTTTAGGATTCTAGGTAATGGTCACATCAAAGGGTAATATCACTTTGGTCACTTTGAAAGGGAATATCACTTTTAGGATTATAGTGAATGGTCACTTTGAAGGGTAACATCTCTTTAAGGATATCTCTTTAAGGATTCTAGGGAATGGTCACTTTGAAGGGTAATATCTCTTTAAGGATATTAGGGAATTGTAACTACGAAGGGTAATCTCTTTAAGGATTCTAGGGAATGGTCACTTTGAAGGGTAATATCTCTTTAAGGATATTAGGGAATTGTAACTTCGAAGGGTAATATCTCTTTTAAGGGTTCTACGGAATGGTCACTTTGAAGGGTAATATCTCTTTAAGGATTCTAGGGAATGGTCACTTTGAAGAGAAATATCACTTAAAGGATTTTATGGAATCATACTTCAGAAAAAGCTGATAGATGCCATAAGGTTAAAGTTTGCAGTAACAGTCATGTTATATTGTTTTACAGGTTGTGGGGGTAATTACTCGACACCCTCTGGTACTCTTGTATCAAAGAACTTCCCAAACAACTACCCACATAACACTGACTGTGAATGGTTGATCACGGTGGATGAAAGACGTACTGTAGAACTGACTTTCACTGACTTTGATGTGGAAGGTTCCTCTGACTGTAGATATGACTATGTTGCTGTAAGTTTGAAGTTGGATCCCCAGGGGGTTTGCTTGTTGACCCATTGGAATGTCAGTAATGTTGTGCATACTTTTATAATGAGTTCACATGGAGCCATTCAACTTTTTTAGGAATATTACTCCATTTCTCCACTTATAAAGATATGCAGTTTTAGTAATGTATACTTTGAAACCATGTATTTATGTGGAACACTAATTTCATGTGAGGCTTGATCCACAAATGGGAGTACTGAGTGATGTACTATTTTGTAACTCAAGAATTCAAGAGTTGATGAAATTGCTTTGTTTTTAAAAAAAAAAAAAAATATTGTAACCACAAATTAAGATGTATTTACATTATAAAAGTCCTCTTCACAATAGCAAGAGAATGGCTTTTGACACACAGAAATCTGTGCTTCAAGAATTATGTTTATGCTCCTTCTTTGTTATAGAAGAGTAATGGCCCTTGACAATAGAGAAATATGGCAATGCTTTTTGGAGATTTTTTGTTGTACTTTTTAATGTAGTGATTGATTTAGAATCATAAAACTTACACTAAATGTTTCTAATCATCAAGTGTTGTTCACTTGGGGAATTGATTTTTTGTAGGCATAAAAAGTCTGTCTAACTGACCTTGACTTTATGAAAATGGGTATGAAAGTGTATTTGTATGAAGAGTGCTTATTGGAGGATCATGGCCTTTATATCTATGGCACAGTTAAGTTTTCATGTTACTGCTCCTGTCCTATATGTTTAATAGCTATTTACTTTAATTCACACTTGCTCAGATACGAAAACACTGTTGATGTGTGAGAGAGATTGTAGTAGAAATACATGTAGTATAGTTCCCTGTTTCCTGTTGTATTTATATAGGTATATGATGGACCTAACAGAAATGCTACAGAGCTAATGAACTTCTGTGGAAACACACTGCCATCACCAGTGATATACCGCTCCCATGGTAACCAGATGTATGTACGTATGAGGACAGATAGTAGTGTCAGTGCCCGTGGATTCAAAGCAGATTATGTTACAGGTACAAACGTAATACAGTCAAACAGCATGACCAGTTACAAGGCTATAACATTGTTTGATATCTGTTGGTCCATTTACACATTTATACAGGTTTCAGGAGATACTGAAATCCCAAAATGGTCTGGGCAGGTCTATCACTGCCGATTTCATGTCATACCCCCCCCCCCCGCCCCCCACAACACAACTCCTGGGCAAGCCCATAGCTGCTGATCCCTCCCCTAAAAGACAGTAGTTAATACCCTTTTAAAATGCTATATATTATCCATTACTTGGGTTTATTAAGTCAAGCCTTTAATTTTGTGATTTACGTTTAGTTGACTGAAGGACATCCTCAAACTATGAATAAATATTAGGACCATCTTGAGTATTACATTGCAGACTCTATCAAAGTGAAGCTGCCCTGCTGATTGCTAAAATTGAATTATGATCTTTCAATCTGGACATTACTATTGTTTGTTCAAATGGGCGCTTGTTGACTTGCCATCAAAACTGTACAGATCATATGATCAGACTGCCAGGATGTGCAGGCTCTTGATGAACTACAATAGTTGCGGAGGCTGAGCCACCTGTGGTCAGCCCGGTAAGAGTTTTGCAGGAGATCTGAGAGTTGACTCGGAGAAAAACTCTTCAAAACAAGAAAGGAATGTAGATATACAGTGTATTTCCAAGAATTTAAAGGGCTTTTAGCTGCCAGAAGATTCTCTGTAGATTAGCATTATGCTTGCAGGCTGTGGTGGAGTGATTAATGCTGAAGATGGGGATGGTGATATTGTGTCACCTGGTTATCCGGAGCCATACCGCCGTGGCAACAATTGTTCATGGCTGATCACATCTGACCATGCAAGTAAGAATCTTTTTTAAAATATTTTTTCTTGTTACTATTGCATAAACTTTCCATTTATGCATGACAAGAAAATGATAAATAAGTAGAAAGTAGAATTAACATACATGTATTTAATATTTGTTTCAATTGTTTAATAAAATTGGCATTAAACCATGTTATTTTGCTAATTTACAAATATATACATTGTACTTGTTCCTAACATTTAGGAATTTCAATAATTTAAAGCGTAGCAAATGTTCTCATTCCTATCAGATACCAGCACTACACTTACCAAAACCAATTTACACCTTGCCTCGATGCATCCACATTGAAGGTAGTTCAGCAGAAACATAGCAACGCAGACATGTATGCGACAATTTTGGGCAAATTGCGTATTGTAATCATTGAAATATGTAAACCAAGAAAATGAAAGAAAAATCTTTTAAAAAAATGTATATTAAATGTACCAATTTCTTTCAATACTATAAACTCCAGATACACCCTTTACGTAGAAAAATGTTTAACTACCATACAGTAAAATATTTCAGCGGACAGAATTACGTTGACGTTTACACACATGGATCTAGAAGTGTCCCAAGACTGCAACAAGGATTACATCCTGGTTCTTGATGGTAACAACGATCAGGCGCCTGAGATAAACCGTCTGTGTGGTCGAGTGTCGCCGTCTGCTATAACATCACAAGGTTCAGCATTGTTTGTACAATTTGTGTCAGACATGTCTTATCAAGCCTCGGGATTTAGAGCTACATATACAAAGTCATCATCAGGTGAGTATTATAGTGTAGGGCGGCAGTTTGGTGAAGAAGATCAATATTTTCTTTAGAGTCTTGGATTTCTTATCGAAAATTTACAGAACTGAAAAGAATTGTTATTATTATTTTATTTAAATGTTGGTTTTTTCTTAACACATATTCTGACCACTGCTCTATAATTATGCAAACTTAATATTTATTTTTATAAAGCCCTTCTTGTCACACCAGTGTCAGAAAATTGAAAGAACCAGTTGAAAGTCAGAGCACTAATGGAGGGATATGTCACTATTTTTTATGCCCCCAAAGATGGGCATGTTAAACTTGCACCCTTAGTCCGTCCGTCCATCCGTCGGTCCGTCCGTGCTCACATTCTGGTACTTAGGTGGCTATACAGACAATAGGTAACAGTACATTTACTTTGATGTCATTCATTCCGTAATGCTGTTATGTGGCTATTTTCTGTTAAGTGGCTAAAAAGAACAATGGGGAGAACAAAACGCTAGCCACATAAGTATCAAAATGTGAGTCCGTTCGTCCGTCCGTTCGTCCGTCCGTCCGTCTGTCCGTCCGTCCGTCCGTCCATCCATCCAATGTCCCTTCGGCAAAGGTCAAGGTCACACTTAGTGCTTAAAGGTAAAGGAATCCTGTATATATATACAGATTTGTGTCTGGATTGTAACTCTGTTATGCATGGAAGGATTTTAAAATAACTTGGCACAAATGTTCATCAGATCAAGACAATGTGTGGCATGCAAGAACCACCACCCTACCTCAAGGTTAAAGGTCACACTCAGAATGTAAAGGTCATGGAATCCTGTATATATGGTAACTCTGTAATGCATAGAAGGATAATAAAGTTTCGCGGCACAATTGTTTAGCACATGGAGATGACATGTCACATGCAATTCTGGTGTCCTAACCTTGGAGGTCAAGGTCACATTTAAGAAATCGGTATATATGCACATGTAAATCTGTTATATATCTTTAAGGAATTTAAATTGAGTTGGACAAAATGTTCAGCACATGGAGATATGGAGTGTCATGGTCAAGTACCAGGTGCACACCTTGGAAGGTTAAGGTCACAGATTGTGTGACACCTCTTTGGGGGCATTCATCACTTATGAGGGACAGCTCTTGTTTTTTTGCAAATTTAAATTGTTAAAATTCATTTAAGTCGTTTTGATTCTATGTAAGTTTATTTCATTTATGTTATAAAATAAATTGGCGATACTGTATAGATGAGGTCCTTGAAGGCCTGCCGGAAGCTACCTTGCTACCTGGTTTTTGCTTTCTTACAGCGTGTGGTGGTGATTACACATCCCAAGCTGGTTCTTTCACAAGTCCTGGTTACCCTAACAACTACCCAACAAACACAGAATGTGTATGGACTGTCAGTGTAGCACCTGGTAACAGAGTACAGATGTCATTTAGGTACATATCTGCTGACTGTGCTAACAAGTACATTTAGTTAATATTCAATTTTTAGTTTCTATAATTTAGGCTGTGTATTTATAGCTTTAACTTGGTTTGTGTAATTAGTTTTTTAAAAATTTGTTTTGTGTAATTTTTAGCTCATTTGAGATGAAGGCTCTGAATGAGCTATTAGAATGGATGGATGGTCCAGCATCCATTGTTGTCAACATTTTACTTGAATTCTATGCTGCTCAGGTGAGCTTCTTAGGGTAAACTTGGCCCTCAGGGTAGTTTTTTTAACTTGGTTTGTGTATTTATAGCTTCTATCACTGAGTTAGTGTGTTTTCAGTTTCTTTAACTTGGAAGCACATGACAACTGTAATTATGATTATGTTGAACTGCATGAGGGTCAGCTTGGGGGACCATTACTGGGACGTTTCTGTGGAAACAACATCCCCTCCAATCTCACTGCATACAATGGAATGTGGATCAAATTCCGCTCAGATGACTCATCAACAGGACAGGGATTTGTAGCTTCATATTCAGCAGGTAAGATACCTTTGAATTACCTTAAGTTTATGGATGCATGTAGTCTGTGGAAATGCACTTGAACTTTTGTTAGTGGTCACCTTAAAGCAACCACATTCCTTAAGCAGCAACCATTCTGGACTGTATTGAAAAAAAAGCTTTGTGCGAAATGATGCTGAAATTCAGTATTTTCCCAGACTCCATTTTATTAGTTACATTCTAAATCTTTTTATTGTCACCATTGTTTAGGCAGAGATTTGATGTACCAGTTGCACATTTCAGTATTTGGAGGGGATCTTACAGGCACTTCTGGACAGATTGCTTCTCCTCTGTACCCAACCCAGTATCCACACAATGCAGATTACACTTGGACTGTTACCGTGCCAACAAACATGAGAGTCAGAATTACATTCACAACCATGGACATGGAGAGCTCATGGAGGGGATGTGCCTTTGATTTTCTAAAGGTTTGAATTCAAATTGTCTTTATTTGCTACAAAGTTACATCTTGAACAGTCCATTTTTATTATCTCAAAAGAAGTTTTGGGGATATTGTAATGGTGTATCATCTTTATTCAGAGGTTCTGCATTTTTACGGGGAATTTTATCCAAACTGGCTGAGTATTTTTGTTGTGATATGTCATTGCATGTGGCTCCTTAATGTTATGAGTCATCTAGTTTGAGATAAGTTAAGACCCTTTGTAAATTTCTCTTCATTTATCACAGATGATCACCCGTAAAATAAAGATGGGCCTTCAGCAAAAAAGCAGTTATCTTACTGTTACTCTAGAGTTGTGTAGAAGGTTTACTTAACAACACTATAGCATCTTTTGGAGTGAGGGTAGTCTGGCAGGCTGCCCTAATTGCAGTTAGAAATATCTAGCTATGTAAACTAGAGTAATTTAAACCATTTTTTTTTCTGCAATATATGCAGTATATATTTTGTATATAATATCGCATAAAAGAGATAATACTCACAGATATTTGCCATTGTGTGATACAGATCAGAGATGGAGGGACCATAGACAGCCCTGTAGTTGGTACATACTGCGGTATAACACTTCCAGACACATATATCTCCACAACTAACCAGCTCCATGTAGAGTTCCATTCTGATTGGTCAAGCACCGGACAGGGATTCCTCCTGAACTGGGAAGGTACCTCAGATGTCCCGATAACCACACCAGCTCCAACAGCCTCAACAACTCCTGGTAATTGCCTATTGTACATATACAAGATGTAATTATTTTAGTATTTCATGTGATTCTGATGTGCAAATCTCTTTCAGGATTCAGCTGCCCTTTACTTATCCAGCTGTTAATGGCCAATTTGCAGTTAGCATTGAGTAAAATTAAATTACCCCATATGTGTGTCAACATCAGAATCATTCTTTAAATCAAATTTTAACAGGAAGTTTTCTTAACAACTAATTTAGATTTTAAACAACAGCATTAGGTTTTTAGTTAAAGTCTTTGATTTGTTAATCAGTGTTTAAAGATAATTGGTTAAGTGTCTCATGCAAAGCCTTATAATTTATGTAAACAACTGAGCAGTCTCTAGCAGTAACGGTGGTTGTGATACTGGGTTTTCTTTTGGGCAATGATAATATAAACTTCTTTCTTTGATGAAGCCCGAGTAATAAGTGATTATAAGTTTCTTATTTTATTCACAGTACCAGGTTGTGGTGGAATCCTGAATGTTACAGACGCTTTACAAACAGTTACCTCCCCTGGCTATCCATATGGGTACCAGCACAACTTAGACTGCACCTGGGTCCTGAATGCACCTCTTGGTTCCCGGATTTGGTTGAATATTACTGACATAAATATAGAGGCACACGGTTCATGCAGATATGACATTCTGAAGATATATAACTGTAAGTATCTTGTATGATAATGTTTAATTTGTATTTTTTTAAATTTTATATAGAAAAAAGTATAAACTGTGTGCATAGGTAAAGCATTCTCGTACGTCCAGAGCATTCGTTACATAATTTCATGTCTGAAAGATTGGCAAACCACTGATGCATGAGGATGAGGTAAAGATACAGTCTATTTACTTTAAAATATATTCTGTTTGTAGTAATTCTAAGATGCAAAGTGATGAAATGCCATTAAAGGCTGCAGTATCAGTAGCTTAACACAGCTCATGGTTTAACATTCATTTTCTAGGAAATTTTGTTATGGTACATCATGTGCCACCAGCTTGGTACTTGACAATGATCCCCAATGCTCTTTTAGTAAATCTAAGTACCTTTCAAAAAAATATTGCAAGCTTATAAGTTGATTGGATACTTTAGAAAGTTGGTTCCCATTATCACCAGATCCTATCATTTGGATGACTCTGCTTTCATTGCTAGTTTGTTTGTGAGTAAAACTGGAATATTTTGAACCATGATTATCAGATTGTATAAAGATTTCAACTGAGGGATCTTGTGATTCACAAGTGTCCAATTTTTGACAGTCCTAAAAGTTTAATTAACAGAAGTAAAAAACTTCACACATAGTAACAGTTACTGGTAAACTCTATTTGAAACAAGGACAAAGTCAAGAGGACTCAAACTGATAGGTACAACTCTTGTATTTTATTTTAAAAGGGTGGTAATTTGTAACACACTAAAGACTCCAATTGGAAAATAGAATTTACCTACATAAAACATTGGAATTGCAACCATTTAGCACTGAACTGTTGGTACAGAAGTCTTGATAACTTGTAATAGATTATTTTGTACAGGTGTTTACAGTGAACAGAGTCAAAAAACAGTTGAACCTGCTGAAGTGGTCACCTCAATGAAGTAGACATCTGCCTTAAGCAGTCAAAATTTATATATCTAATTTGAATTGTTTTGTTTTGTTGCCTAACTTGACTGGTTCCTTAAGACAGGTTTGATAGTCCAACTCCATTAGGCTATGGTCCCTTAGAGATTTCTGGGAAAAACTTGTACCTATCCTTTAGTCCACTAGAACTTTCTGTAATTATTGAATTATTTTGCTTTCATACACAGCTGGTTATACGTTTGGAATGATGTTGGGAACATTCTGTGGACGTACAGGGAATGAGAACCCACTGATCTCATCCAGGAATAGTGTGGCAATGAAGTTTACCACAGACCGTTCTGTAAATGGAACAGGATTCAGCCTTCAATACAAAAGAGGTCAGTTTGTCCATGTTTTGTTAATGTACCTTTTATTATCCCCCTGCCTTTGAAGAGGGGATATAGTAACGGGCTCCATCCGTGTGTCTGTGCATCGTCACACTTTTGTCCTGAGCATAACTCCAAAAGTATGCAAGGGAATATATTTAAACTTTACATACAGACAGAAGACATTGAGAGCAAGTGCAGTGCCGCAGAAACCATAAATCTACCATGTCTATTTTTTTTATTATTCCCCTGTGTTACATTTTCTTGATTTTTCTTGGGGGAGCTTAACTCTAAAAGTAATGAAGTGTATTACTTGAACCTTTATACAGTTCTAGAGCACAATGTATCCAAGAATCTACTGACCTTTAATTTTACATTCTTGCAGAGGAACATGTATATAACTGTCAATTAGTATAATCAATTAGTATAAGTGAATGTTGTATCACATCAATGACTAAAATTGCTCCCAAACATAAGCAGTCAGTCACTGTGTACAGACATAAGCAGTCAGTCATTGAGCCACCTCGCAAGTTAATAATTGAACCACATAACCTGTCAATCATTGAGTCACAAAACAAGTCAGTCATTGAGCCACATAACCAGTCAGTCATTGAACCACATAACCAGTCAGTCATTGAGCAATATAATCAGTCAATCATTGAGTCACATAACAAGTCAATAATTGAGCCACTGATTCCATATAATCAGTCATTGAGCCACAAAACAAACATAACCAGTCAATCATTGAGTCACATAACAAGTCAGTCATTGATCCACATAACAAGTCGGTAATGGAGGTATATAATCAGTCAATCATCAAGTCAAATAACCAGTCAATCATTGAGCCAATGATTCAACATAATCACTCAATCATTGAACCACATACTCAGTCAGAAAGTCAGTCAACAATTGAGCCACATAATCAGTCTGTCATTGAGCTAGGTAACCAGTCAATTATCAAGCAACATAAACCAGTCAATCAATGAGACACAACGTGAGCCAATCATTAAGCAACAAAACAAAACATAACCAGTCAATTATTGCACACAAACTTTACTAGTCAGTCAGTAGGCACCAACAAAACCAGTCAATCATTTGATGCAAAGAATAACCTGTCAATCAGTTGGCCCTATCATTCAATACTATTTCAGTGTGTGGAGGTATAATATCAGCTACTAATGGGTTGATACAATCAGATGGGTACCCTAGCAACTATCCTGCTAATTCTAACTGCACATGGACTGTCACAGTACCAACAGGACGAACTGTACGCTTGCAGTTCAGCACTAATTTCAACATTCAAGGCACACAGGGGTCATGTTCAGCAGATTATTTACAGGTTGGTGTACATGTATTATCTATTAAGCTTTCCAGTAATGTATTTTTTGTGGAGGTTTAACACCTATTTCAACAATATTTCAGTATTTACAGGAAAGCAGTTTACCTAACCAGCATTCCATGGGGAGACCAGTACAGCATACATGTGGAGCTGTACTCAATGTTTTTCAATTTTTCATTCACAAAGTGAATACTGGACTTATTATTGATTTTAAAATGTATATGCATACTACAAAAAAAGATGATTTAAAATTGTGTACTACTGCAAGAGATTGGTATATATAGAAACACTGGGTGCGGTTTGAGAACTTAAAATTTAGTTTGGACAACTGCCATTTACATTGTATTGTTCAAAGCACTCTCTGATTATGGTCTACACTGAATTATTTGATGCCAGCTGGGTAATGGGGAAAGAGAGAGGGAGTTAGGAAGGACCATTTCATTAACATTAACGAGGCCAGTTAAATCACTCTTCCTCCCCATTATGTTGTAAAATGTTCAGATTTCGTTTTTCACTTTTTGACAGTTGAGGAATGGATTAGAATCAAGTTCTCCACCTCTTGGTAACTCTGATGGTCGCTACTGCGGTAACGGTCCCCCTGCTACCATGGAGACCGGCAGCAATTACTTGTTTATTCAGTTTGTATCAGATGGATCTGGGAGTGGACCCGGGTTCTCATTGACCTTCAGTGAAGTACAAGTCACATGTGGAGGTCAGCTGAGCTTGGATGCAGTAACCACAAGTGGGACTTTTACGTCCCCTAACTATCCACAGAATTATCCACATAATGTAGATTGTGTCTGGGTGATTACGGCTCCTGCACATGAAAGAATACAGATAGATTTCCTAGACGACTTTGGAATAGAACAGCACTCTCAGTAAGTTACAACCATCACACTTGATGTTTGATTTTGAGTTTAATGATGGCATGTATAATTCCAGTCTACAAAAGTATCTGAGAATATATGATTGACAATGCAACATGGTTGAGCAGCTGAAGAGCTGTGGCAGTATTAGGTCCAGGGTAGGATACACTGTCAGGCAGTATTATTTTCCTCATCAAGTTGGTGCAAAGAAACCAGTTGAAACCCTTTGTAACTATCTAGGTTATGCAAAATTTTAAAGGTCAAATCTTTTTTAGATCAGTTTTACCTTTAAAGCAATCTTTGCAGTACTGATGAGATTTGTTCTATAGACACACTTCTGTTTATTACATCACATGTTAAACCTGATTTGATAAACAAAGTACATGTTAGAAAATTGTTAACATATAATTTATATTGCATCTTGTCAATTTCAGATGTAGATATGATTTCGTTGAGATGCGGGATGGAGGAACCATAAACTCAGCATCTCTTGGTGTATTCTGCGGATACACCAAGCCAGGCTCTGTAGCATCTACTGGTAATGTGATGTACATAAGGTTCAGAACAGACTCTAGTGTACCGAGGATTGGTTTCAAGGCTCAGTACAAGATAGGTATGTGATCATTAAATCTTGGAGATCAGTCCTATGTTGAAAATTTGCAAGATACCTTAGAGACAAGAACTAACACTCTAACTAAAGAACTTTATTAATTATCTCCCTTTATGATTTGTTTTTGTCAGGGTCATATCTTGATCACTATAAATGACAGCTCAGCTTAACTTGGTATATAACTAAAACAATTAGAGAAGGTTTATTATGCATGAACCTCAATTCTTTTCCCAGTGATTATCTCCCATGATTATTGTAAAATCTGCTTTTGTTCCAATATACAATGAACATGCATTTAAATTTGTTTTTGCGACAGATTTTAATACAAGTTTTAGAATTTTGTTTTACTGAAGGAGCTTTTCTCCTTTCAATCATGTCTCCAGGCAGGTAGTACATGTGTTCAATAAAACACACTTGGTGAAGACTATTTCTTATGAAAATGGCAGGACAGATAGGTTTATATATAGAATTCATGTGTTTTATGAACTGAAACCTATCATGGAAGAGATAGGCCATTGTGACAGAATTGAATAAATGTTGGAAGAGTTAAGTTTCAGTTTTAACTGCTGATGTTCAAAAGCATATGCAACTACCTGTATTTCAGCAACTTGTGGTGGATATTACGCTGGCAGTAGTGGAACACTTACCAGTCCTAACTACCCTAGTAACTATGACAACAATGCAGAATGTATCTGGGTCATTCAAGGACCAGTAGGTCATTTCTTGACCTTCACCTTCACTGCTTTCACCTTACAAAGGTCACTAAACTGCTCCATGGCTGACTATGTTGAAATAAGAGAAATTAATTCAACAGGTAAATGTGTAATTTGAATTGCCCTCTTTAATAGTGCTTTAGTTTGCAGTTTTATCTTATATTAAATTAAGTTAGATTTGTCAAAGACCATTTCTTTCAACTGTAAATTGTGTTATCTTGGTGAGCTTTCTCTATTTATGTAGAAAAACTTTTAAAAAGTGTGTAAATTTAGCAAACATTGTTTAGAATATTTCATATCTGAGCATTCTTTTGTGTGCTTCACACAATGCCAGAGTTTATGTTGCTTTATAACCATTCAGAGATTTAGTTATGTTTATTAATTAAAGGACCAGTGTTGTTACAAGCTTGTGGAACTGCCACGCCCAGCCCTGTGATGACAGCAGATAGATATGGCTATGTCAAGTTTGTTTCTAACGCAGCTATGCAGTTACCAGGATTTAGTTTGAACTTTGAAGCCAGTGTTGAAGGTATGTTACCTTTGTTACACAAATAATTGAGCTCTGCAGTGCAAAAACCAATTTTTTGTTGCTTTTAGTATTTATAAATGCAAGTAAACCAGTTTTACTATTAATCAGGAGGTATACGTGGGATAACATATAGCCAAGCCTGTGTTAAAGACCACCAATAAAAGCCACCCTGTGAATACAGTGGGTAGAAAACTGTGCATTTGTGAATAAAGATGTCTTTAGTTTCTTCCAGCCAGTAGTCTTTGTTTGATTATAATTGTATACCAGTAGACAGTCCAATCAGAGTGTAACTCGGTTTTGTACAACAGGGCTCAATTTTGTTTGAATATGCAGTGAAACCTGGCAAGTTTGACCTTGTAAACCATATAGAAAATAGTACAGATATTTACTTTTTGAGAGGCCATACAAATTGCATGGTTCAGAGGACTTATATTGCACAGCCTTCCGTAATTTACTATTTTTCTGTTACTACAGAATGTGGCGGAGACCTCACAACACCTACAGGCTCATTCCAATCACCCAACTTCCCTGGAAATTATCCACACTCACGTGTATGTGAATGGAGAATCACAGTACCAGTTGGAAGAAGAATTACATTCAACTTCGATCCATTTAGCATGGAAAACCATTCTTTCTGTAGATATGATTACGTAGCAGTAAGTTTGTTTCTACAAAATCTGTACTGGAAAGTGTAATAAGATCACATTTTAATGACCCAATTAAAGAGCCACTTACATTGTATATTTAAACGGCCAGCCATTCCTGACTTAAAAATACATTTAGTATTGTTTACCTCCCTTGACCTCTCCCTAAATGCCAGGTACCATGTAGGTATAATGCAAACAGTAACCATTCTATAACACATCAAGTGCCTATATTAGAACTTACTAATGTTGAGCAGTTTGAACCTCTGGCATCCCTCTCTCAAGGCCGCAAGTCCAATGGTATTAATAACAAATTTGTATTTTCTATGTGTTTTAGGTACTAAGAAATAAAATTGATCACAACGCTATTTTGCATAATATGGCAAATTGTATATTACAGACAGTCTCTGTAATATACAATTTCAATAACATAAAGGATGTGATAATGCAATGTGTTTTTGCTATATTATGTTTTCAGATTAAGGGCACATATATTTACAGAAGATATTATAAATAATTATTTGTCAATACATCGTCAAATTTCTGTTAAAACCCTTACATTAATGTTGTCTATTATCTCCCTTTATTTTAACAAAAAAGTGGGTTTTCCATGTACTGTATACCAGTATACAAATGTACTTTTGTTCCTTATGTGTTTTAGGTAGGAATTTAGGCCTGAATATTGTCCATGTGTGATGGTATAATACATGTAGTAAGAAGATGGTGTAAATCATACACATAGCTGATTTACACTGAAAATGGTAGTTGTTTAACACTTATCCCAATAGTGGCAAATAATTCTACCTTTGTGACCAATGCAGTGCAGATTTTGACGAGACTAAACATCTGTGCAGGCTGATCATGATCTGCACTGTTCACTGTTCAGGCAATGACACTTTTTCAAGTACCCCTTTGTACAATGAACGGTACTGAACTGAAAGATAGACAAGTCCATTGTTGAAATTACAAATTAAGGAGGTTATGGTTAATCACTGCATTTTCAGGTACATGAAAAAATGAAATGCCCTGACATCAATAACTCCTAAATTGGAAATGAAGCTTAAAAAGCTTAACCATTGTCTTATTTTCAGATTTACAATGGTATTGTATACAATTCCCCGCTTTTGGGTAGGTATTGTGGAGACAACCCTCCTCCAGTGGTTGAAACATCTGGTAACACTGCTAAAGTTAGGTTCCGAACTGACGGGTCTGTTACAAATGGTGGTTTCAGAGCAACATACACGTCACAGAATGAAGCAGGTATGAATAATAAAACAATAGCATGCTCCCACTGCTAACCTAATAGATATGGTACAGACAGTAAAACTGATGATTCTTTACTTATAGTTAAAGTCACTCTGGCCAGTAAGCCAATCAGATTATCAGATATCTATCATTTTTTTTCTCATTTCAAAATCGGTTTATGGTAGGCCAGGCCCTTTTACAAGTTGAAATTAATTTTAAGCCAAACCTAATGCATTTTCTTTCCCGTTCATCCATTACATAAGGAATTGACCTCCCCAGAACAACACATCTTGACAACAGAAACATTTCTGTGTTTCCAAGGATGTTGGCTCCCAAGAGGTTGCACTGTATGTGGTATCTTCCTTTTTTTGTGGATTTTGTACTTTACATGTTGTAGGAGGATGTATTCTTCTACATTTAAATTTAGCTGTTGGTGAGTGCTGTATATGCGGTGTTAACTACATGTATACCTTTAATCATGTTTTAGTATGTGGCGGAGTGATCACCTCAAGTCCTGGCAATATTACCTCCCCTGGATATTCTACCGGGAATTACACCAACAACATGGAGTGCATCTGGACTCTGCGGAATCAACGTTACACAAACACGTCCATTGTGATACGCTTCAATACACTCAGACTAGAACCAGCAAGCAGCTGTAGATTTGACTTTTTGGAAGTACGCGAAGGTAATTCTGATAGTAGACAGTTAATAGCTTATAGTCTGATATACAGTGAAATTGGTCAGAAATGTATGATTAGATGAACTCCAGGTCAAGGTCAAAACTGGGTCATATGGAATCATAAACTAGGTCACCCTGTCAAATCATAGCAAAAAACCTTTTCAACATTCTGGAATCCAAATTTTGAACCTAATCGGCATGAAATATTTTGTTTCGATGAACTTGAGGTCAAGGTCAACTGGGTCCTATAGGGTCAAAAACTAGGACATCAAGTCAGATCATTAAAAATATCTACAATGTATGTGAATGCTCTAGAGGAAGCATTTGAAACTCAGTCATCTTGAAAATTGTGAAAAAAATTTGTTTTAATGAACTGTATGTCAAAATAGAAACTCTGTAAGGTGGGGTAAAAAATTATGTCACCAGATTCATTGATCTTTTACCTGTGTGTTTTGTTTTTGAAGCTACAATAATGAAATTTTGACTGTGTGTACAGTTTTTCAAGCAAATTTCAAAATTGTCCTCTACTAACCTTGGTCATGACCTTTGACCTACTTTCCTTTCTTCTGGAGCAGTGGTACTCGGCTGAGAGATACAGGGTCATCATGACTATTTGTTAGCATATTTCATTTCAGTAAGATCTTTTGTTCTGTACATGTTGGTGTGTAAAGATTCGTCTGTTTTTACATACATGTACATGTTGCCGAGTTGTGTTTTATTCTGCTTTTAAACATGGTTGAGTGACTACAGTTGACCCTGTGTAAGCTGTCACCTGAATTAATCGGCAATGTACAGGAAGTATCCAATACTGATATATACTTAAGTTGTGCCTGATGAACTGTATTAACAGCATAGAACAGTTAATTTTGTAAATTAAATCGTTATTTAAAGCCATATCAAGTCATTTTTGTGTCGCCCTTTTGGAGAAAAGGCGATACATAGGGATTGCTTTGTCCGTCCGTCGGTCCGTCCGTCACACAAACTTAACATTGGGTCTAACTTTGCCATTTCTTAGGATTTCTTCATCAAAATTTACACTTGTATTGCTTATGACAAAAGTGTCATGATGCCACCAAATTTTGTAGGTCAAGGTCATATTTGACAGAGTTATGCCCCTTTTTGTACTTAGATTTT